>BFEA01000477.1:454930-473517 GCA_003427395.1 Chara braunii
GGGATCGGGATGGAGGAATGGAGAAGCCAGATGGGGAGGGAGGGGTCCGGTGGTCGAGATAGGGAGGGGAGGAAGTTGGAATGGGGAAATGGTCGGAGGGTCGGGATGGGGAAGGGGGGAGTCGGGATGGTGAACGGAGGGGAGGGAGTCAGGACACTGTCGAGATGGGGAGGGGGGAGGCCGGGGTGGTGAGCGACGAAGTCAACATGGGGAGTYGGGTSGGGGTTGAGCGACGTCGGGAAGGGAGGGAGGGGAGTGAGGGAGGGGAAGAGGGGCAAGTCGGGATGAAGGGTTTTTTGGCAGCACACATCGCTGCATCACGTGATACAGACGCGAGATGGAGGGAAGAAGCCAGATGGGGAGGGGGGCGGGGCGGAGAGTCGGGATGGGGAGGGGAAATGATTGGCATAAGGACGGAGGGGAAGTCAGGACAGGGAGATGATCGGAGCGTCGGGATGGATAGGGGGAAGAAATCGGGATATCGGGACCGAGATGGGGAGGAGGGAAATCAGGATGGTGAGGGGAGGGGGCGGAATATTGGCATTTTTTTATGTGTGAAATTGTCCTTTTTTTAATTATTATGAGTGTTAAGGATTATTATTATTATTATTATTATTATTATATATTTACTTATTTACTTGTTTGTTTATTGGGAGGGGGGTGGGGCGGAGGGTCAGGATGGGGAGGGGAAATGGTCGGAATAGGGAAGGGAGGAAGTCGGGACAGGGAAATGATTGGAGGGTTTTGATGGGGAGGGAGGGAAGGAAGTTGAGATAAAGGGAAGGGGGGACGAAATCAAGATGGAGGAGGGGAAAATCCAGATAGGGAGGGAGGGGTCCGGTGGTCGGGATAGGGAAGGGAGGGAGTCGGGATAAGGGGGAAGGGGGGTGAGATCGGGATGGAACAGCGGAAAAGCCAGATGGGGATGGAGGGGTCCAGTTGTCGGATAGGGAGGGGAGGAAGCCGAGACAAGAAGATGGTCGGAGGGTCAGGATGGGGAGGGGGGAGTCGGGATGGTGAACGGAAGGGAGGGAGTCGGGATGGTGAACGGAAGGGAGGGAGTCAGGACATTGTCGAGATGGGGAGGGGAGGGGTCGGGCTGGTGAGCGACGAAGTCAAGGGGAGTCGGGTGGGGGTTGAGAAACGTCAGGAAAGGAGGGAGGGGATTGTTTATTATTTTTATTATTATTGCTTTTTTTTCTTTTTTCTTTTTCGGTTCTGGGAATAAGCCGGATGGGGAGAGAGGTAGGGCGGAGGGTCGGGATGGTGAGGGGAAATGGTCCGAATAGGGAGGGGAGGAAGCCGGGAAAGGGAGATGATTGGAGGGTTGCGATGGAGAGGGGGGGGGAATCGGGATATCGGGATCGAGATGGGGAGGATAGAAATGAGGATGGTGACATCTGAGATTGTGCTTTTTTTTCGATTTTGGCCTGTAAACCGCTTTTCTTTTTTTTTTTCCACGTGTGTGTAGTGAACCCCTTACAATAACCAAATATAATGTATGTTAGAGAGACAGAGAGAGAGAGAGACGTAAAGGGAGTAAGACAAAGACAAAAACAACACTATTACGACAGGTAACATGGAAAATACATATCGACTACCGGATTTCTGCATCTTCGGTTCACTTCTCCCGACTTTCTCACTGTCTCTGTCCTTCTCGCTGCAGGCGAAGCCGAGGCGGGTCCACTTGTTTTCATCTGATTTTCAAGCAAAGCCCGTATACGACGAAGCGACATTACGTTCGGTCCTGAGCGGGGCGCGTAACAGGCCAAAAATGTCTCACCCTCCTGTCACTATTATCAATCATTGAGGGTCTCTGATGCAGGCACGGTGGGTGACAGACGTTCCTGCCCCTGGCTTCAACGACGGAGAGGTCGCCCCTCCCCAGGTTTTCTCACAACGGTATTCAGCAATGCAAATGATGATCGCGACGGATCGTGGTTCTGCGGTGATCTTGGTGGACGCTTCAGCCTTCTTGTGCCACTCTTGGCCAAGAAAAAGTGACGTGACAATGAACATCGTGCTCATCGCCGACCTTTGTAATATTGTAGTGACTAGGCGGGTTGAGGTAACAGAAAGGTTGTACGAGTGGGGACATGAACTAGTGACAGATTGGCAACAGCGATTTGCTCGGTCGGGCGAACAAGTAGTGGGCACAAAGTGCATCGACACCTTTTCTCGGTGATCCAATACTTTGGATCCTCCGGCACCACTTCTCCCTGTCCTACCATTCTCCTCACCGACGAATGAATTCTCTACTTTCTCTCTCCCCTCCAATCTTCCTACTCTCTAGCCATCTTTGCCCGACTCTCTACTCTCTCTCAAAATATGTCTTATACCAATACCGGGAATACACTTTTTTCGCTTTGCTCGTTATAATCGGGATTGGACGGGATTTGTCGTGAAGAGTTTTCATATTTTCCATGAAAACTCATTGGACGAGCTACTATCAGAATCGGAAAGTGATGGATCCAAACAAGATCACTCTACTTCTGGTACAAGCGTGGCAATCAAGAACGAGTGAGATTCTTATAGAGCTTTTTTTTGGCGAAGTGGAACAAGGAGGAAGAATGGACATCGATAACAAGATCCTCATGTTCTTGGCACAAATCAAGGATGATTTGCCCCTAAGCATCATCACTTTCAGTCCAAGCAATCCAAACCAGACGGATTCAATAACCTTGGAACGAACGCTAAGTTAAACGCCAACCGTTATCTGGATGGGTTGCACAGAGGACGGGGGGCATCTCTTCCTGAATGAGCACAATCTAGCCACTTGGAGGCTAAAACATCATAGACTTGAACAACTCTTCCCTAAAAACTCAAAGCTGGAAGATTTATGGATAACTCATGCGATAACGGGGAGGTGTCATTTGACGACAATCTTGTAGCCCTCCCCGTCTAGGAAGAAGACGAGGAGGAAAATGACCCTTGATCGACGGAGTACCACGAGGAGTTGTCCCAACTCCAACATTATGAGGCGCCTCCAACGGGTTCACAGCTAGCCATACCAACGGATTCTACAAGGAATCTTGATCTTCATGAAGAGGCCGCTGGTTGTCACAATGGCGCAAAATCCTCCCGCCACCACCGCTGGTGGCACTCACCATCTCCCTCCTCTGCCACCCCCTCCGCGATCTGGCTCCATCCTCCTCCTCGCTCGAGCGCTCTGTTCACGTCCTCACTCTCTTGATTATCTTTCCTTCTCCCCACTTCCCGACGTTCATTTTCCCCTTGACTAATGCATCTTCGCCGATCAACTTTTCTACCGCCACTGTTCAGTCCGTCAGTTGTGTGAAGTCCATCCTCATTCTGCCTCTTCATTTTCCCTCAATATCCTCCTCTTCAATGTCGCATGGGGACAATACAACCACATAGCGTTGTATTGTATCATCTCTGAAACCTTCCCCATTGTGGAAGATTGCCAGTCCCAGTGCAACGATACCCTGCGCACGATCTGCATTCTCTACGCTAAATACCTCGCCTCTCTCCCCCGACCCAACCATCGATACCCTCGTATTCACCGCATCGGTCACTCTGTCAATCTCGACGAGAAACCCCGCGATCACTTTCCCCCACTCTCGTCGCAATGGCCTCGACCACCACCTTCCCCTTTTCATGTTGATTATGATTGGGCAGAGCATCAGTAACCAACATGGTTTTTTTTGCGATGAATGATGCCACGTGTTTTCCTTTGCTTATTGATACCCAAGGCCCTAACCATATTCATCCCCTCCCTTTTTTCCTCTATCTCCTTCCTCCCCGGAATTTCATGCATGATGCATGCCATCAGAAGATCACATAATTTTGAAACCCCCTCAACGTCACTTATGTGACGCGCCAACTTTTGTACCTGAATGAGTTTTTGAAGCCCGAAGTTCAACTATTCATTCTTTTCCAATCTCTAATGGTCTTTGGGATCCCTTTTTTCTGGCAAGCAGGAAATGCATGGAATCAATGGCCGCAAACGCCCTCCCACTTCAAAGACTTGTTTTCTCAAACTATTCCAAATTTTTCTTTTCTCCAAAAAACATGATTTCAAGTAGGAATTATGGGCGCCTTAGCGAGCGCGCTAGGAACTCTGTTCGACAGTTGCGAAGTCCAAAATTTGAGGGCGAATTTCCTGATGACGTGTCCTTTATTGAACATGTGTGTTCCCAAATACGCTTCGGAAAGTTCTCTGAATTTTTTAAAAGGTTATGAAAAGGCGTAGGATTTCCGCGCATCTAATTCTGCATGCAGGTATTGCTTTCGAATTGTTAAACTAGAGATTTGGAATGGATGGATCATCACTGTTTCGGTGCCTTTTTGTTTCTGTGTCGGTGCCATGCATGTAAGCTTCCCCCACTTCCCACTGCAGCCAAAGCCGTCCTCACCTTTCTCTCCCTCGCGCCTTTTTCCCTTCAATTGTAACAGTTTTCCATCCCCTTTCCCTTTGGTCTTCCTCCCCCTTCCTCCCATTTGAATTTTGGTTCCACTCTACACCATTCTCCGTTTCCTCCCTCTTCCCACCTTCATCCTCGTACATGAAGTCCCTTCCGATCCTATCTCAGAGCCTTCACCCAATCAGGCGGCAGCGTGTAAAGAGGATTAATCCCCTCTCTCTGTGATTTGATTGGCTGCGGGTGGATCAATATGGCTTTCCTAATAAGAAAAATCTCCTACCCCTTCCCTTCTTCCTCTCCTTTACCCCCTCTCCTTCCCTCTCTCTCGTCTTTTATCTCTCTCGTCACAAGTATAAAATCTGCAAGCACATTCGAAAATCTCTCTCAACCCATCTGCCAACTTCAGGGAAGTAGTGGCTAGATAATGTGATGATCGACGATTCGAAAAGTCTTGACCCCGGCGACCAAGGCCGCGTGGTCGGAAACATTGTGGCCACCGTGGCGGGCAGGCGTGGCAGGGGTTTGGGGTTGGGGGCGGCGGGATGCGTTTGTGCAACCCCAACCCCGGCCCCTAACAGGAAAAGAAAAAAACAATTGGGGGGGAGGAGGTGTGGGTCAAAAACATTATTAAAAAAAAAAAGTCTTGATTCATATATTCATTGATTGATTGATTGACTGATGGATTGATTGATTGGTGGGGGTGGGGGAGGGGTCACCCCTCCCCCTTACCCTCACACCTACGTGACCCCCACAGCCGAGGAGGCCGGCCGCGCGGCGCGGGTGGAGCCGCATGCCCAAAATCGGGGCGCGCACATCGCCTGCGCATGGCGTCCCCCACCATAACGAACTAAAAAAAAAAACAAAAAAAACTGAAAGTTGGGGGCGGGGGGGGGGTAGTTTTCAGGTGGGGAACAAAAAAATTGAAAAAAATGAAAGGACATAATGGGGTGGCCAAACACATCCCTCGCTTCTGAAAATCAAACTGCAAGAGGGAAAAAAGTTGGGGCCGCCCCATACCCCAACACTGTGAACATATGTCTGTGTGTGTGGGTGTGCATGTCCTAGTTCTGTCCAGTCTCATTTTCGAAGGGCCCCTACAATTTAGTAAGGATGCCTCGTGGAACAGAGAGACATTAGACTTCCAGTTTGTCTGTGTGGGCCGAGAGTATATAGTCTGCACTCGAATTCAGGTTTGTGCATCACAGTTATGGGTCACTGTTTTTCTGTTGTGACAATCTCGTTTTTCTTTTGTTTCTCGTTTTGTATTGTTTTCCTGTTTTTCTTTTGTTTTCTCATTTTTCTTTTGTTTTCTCATTTTTCTTTTCTTAGGAATACGTGCAGTGGCCCAAAGGGCCTCTACTCACCACATGCACAAAAGACAAAACATATGGCGGCGTATTATTCCACGTTCTAGCAGAAGATTCATTCTAATTCTGCTTATTTGCAGTGGCCGTAAGGGCCTCTACTCACAACATGCACAAAAGACAAAACATATTGTGGCGTATTATTCCACGTTCTAGCAGAAGATTCATTCTAATTCTGCACATTTGCTTAATACTGCAGCCAAGCCCTGAGAATCACGTGCAGAGACCAACCGGGCTAGTGAACTGAACAACCTCTAACTGCTGAAACACAGACGTGAATATGAATCCTGAGTACATATTTAGCCAGCTCGTGCTCCACTTTATGTTCACTGCCTGCCTCAATTTTGGTGGAGGGTCCTTGCTAAATTGCTGCAAGGACCACCGCTGGCGAATGCCCTCTACAAAAATTTTAGGAGGATTCTAACTCCATATCAGTCATTAAAAAAATGGAAAAAAAAAATCCTGTTTTCGCTTTTCTTCTTTTTAACCGTTTTTCATTTTTCATTTTTTTAATTCGTAAATGAAGTCAAGTTAAAATATATATATCGTCAAATAGAACTGCCCGGTAAACCGTAGGCAGAGAGGGAGAAGAGGACAACAAATGAGGGGCTGTGACAAACTGTTTCGTCGGAGTATATACGGCATTGTAGGGTTTTGCAAACCTTTGTTCACACATTTTTTGACCCCCAAAAAAATATAAAAAACAACGGGCTGCAAACTAGGCCTCCAGGCCGTGGCCATGGCCGCCAATTTTCGGCCGCGGCGGCCATATTGCCCACAGCCACGGCCGCGGGTGTCACATAGCCTCGCACACACACACACACACACTCGCACGTTTTTTTTTTCACTTTTTTTCTCTCAATTGATTGATTGATTGATTGGTGGGGAATGGGTAGGCTGCAAACTAGGCCTCCAGGCCGTGACTTTTTCGGCCGCGGCGGCCAGATTGCCCACAGCCACGACCGTGGGTGTCACGTAGCCTCACACACACACACACACACACACACACACACACACACACACACACTCATGCGTTTTTTTTTTCACTTTTTTTTTCTCAATTGGTTGATTGATTGATTGGTGGGGACCCCCGCCCCTCCCTCCCCCTCCCCCCAACACACACACATGGCCGGTGCCGGGAGTTGTCCCTCACGTGCATTCGGCTCGAGTCGAGTCCGGGTACACCGGGTCATGGTTGATCCATGCTGGGGTGGGGCGAAATGTCTCTCACGGGGCTTCACTTTCATCCCAGCTCACTTTACCTATTGGTTAAGTGATCCACCTCTTTGGTGGTAGGTCACAGGTTCAATTCCTAGTGAGTTGATCTTGGACTGCTTGTGTATAACACGCACTAATGAACCGGTCAGATGCCCTTGCAGTAGTGCTTGGTTGAAGCCTGGCCGGTGCCGTGAGTTGTCCCTCACGTGCATTTGGGTCGAGTCGAGTCTGGGTACACCGGGTCATGGTTGATCCATGTTGGGGTGGGGTAAAATGTCTCTCACGGGGCTTCATTTTCATCCCAGCTCACTTTACCTATTGGTCAAGCAATCCACCTCTTTGGTTGTAGGTCATAGGTTCAATTCCTAGTGAGTTGATCTCGGACTTCTTGTGTATAACAAGCACTAGTGAACCAGTCGGACGCCCTTGCAGTAGTGCTTGGTTGAAGCCTGGCCGGTGCCGTGAGATGTCCCTCACGTGCATTTGGGTCGAGTCGCGTCTGGGTACACCGGGCCATGGTTGATCCATGTTGGGGTGGGGTGAAATGTCTCTCACGGGGCTTCACTTTCATCCCAGCTCACTTTGCCTATTGGTTAAGTGATCCACCTCTTTGGTGGTAGGTCATAGGTTCAATTCCTAGTGAGTTGATCTTGGACTTCTTGTGTATAACATGCATGCAAGCATTTTGCCAATGGTTGAGCTTCCCATCTACTTCTTGCACCGCCATCGAGTAACAGTAGTAGCTATGGCCCGCACTCCCACACACACACATAACCCACACACCCACACAGACACACCCGTGATGGCCAAAGACCATACCAATACCGAACAAGGGAGCCATTCAACTATCTCAGTTGGTTGGCGCCACGAATGTCACAAGTGGTCAGTGAGGCTTGAACCCACGAGCTCTTGAATGCCACGTGCATGCCTAACCAACTGAGCTAGGCTGCTTGCTCTAGTTTCGAGCTTATGCACCTATTAGTTATGACAATTTCCATTTTTTTGAGAGTTTTGGATAAATAAAATGGATGGCATAATAGTGTATCCTCACACAGTATTAATTCGACCATTCAATTTCAACTTTTGCAATGTACACCCCATAACAACGTTTCCTATCCAGCGGCCTAACTCAGTTGGTTAGGCTCTCAAGTGGCATTCAGGACGTCGTGGGTTCAATCCCCATTGGCCTCACGCACCTTCCTGGGCATGCTTGGCGCCCGCCACGGCCGCCACCTAGAGATAGAGCATGAACAGAGTCTGCTGATGTTCATAGAGGAGGGGACCTGAGGGGAGGCACAGGGATTGGCCCTGTTGGCATGGTCCCTGATGCTACCGGTTGTCCCCTAGCTGCTATCACCCACTTGCAGGCGGGGAGCAAACCCCACATGTTCTCTCGTGAAGACGGTTCTGGCTGCTACGACGTTCCTCATATGCCTACAACTAGGAGTACTGGTATGTACTAGGTAGTTTGAGGTGAAGTTGAGAGAAGAATATAGGTTTTAAGAGAACAATAATAATAATAACGACCTTTCCTTTCCTTTCCTCCACTTCATTTTCTTCCAGTTCTTTGCCTTTTTTTTTTTACTTGTCTCACCTTTTGTAATCTTGTGAGGATATTAACAATCAAAAGTTGCATCCAAACTTAACAGATCCTTCAACTTCAACTCCTTGATTCTACTCACTCTCCCATTGATATTACATCTTTTTCTTTTTCGGATCTTCTTGTTCTCCGTCTCGTCTTCCTATTAGTGAGTTCGCATAAAGTTTTCACAAATTCTTAAATGTCTATCAATTTAAGGTTACACTGAATAGATTGGAGAAATACACAGCGCAAGTCAAACACTCATTCCGATACACAAGCGCAAGTCAAAACACTGATGTATATTCCCATACAAGGTACAACAATACACAAGTACAATGGTGAGTGCATGCCGGTTGGGATATGGCTCCCCGACCGCTTTCGGCCGCAGCCACGCGGTCCTCATCAGGGGGTTACCGCCTGACAGACCTCTTCATCAACGCCGTCTTACCACCAACCCACCTTCGTTGTTGACCGTCTGAACATCTGCAGAGATACTCAGAGATCAACAACGTCGGACCCAAAAAAAGACCCAGACACACGCACTTACACCTATTATAGTCGCCTCCCTTGATAACCACGACTAACTTACTAACGCGGTCCTCGTCAGTCCCTCCACTCTTCCCAAGTCCCTACTACGTCACCAAATGGTCCAAAAAGGTCCTGGTCCTCTAGAAAGAGCGACCACAAAAACGAAGAGCACACCAAAATGGAGGCCTTAGGCCCAAAAGTACATAGTACGAGTCTACTGCCAAAATACTAGAGGTACACACAAGCTATCGGGTTCGAAGCCCTGCTACCGCACCCAGGATTATATCACCAATATCAAGAAACGTCAAAGCACAAACTGCCAAGGTACGGGGTTCGAGGTCCCACTGCCAACCCCGAGTCCCATACCGCCTAGCACAACCTTGCTCAGTACTAGCAACGGAGCTGTCATAGGTACTGGGTTCGAAGCCCAGCTACCGAGCTCGAGGCCTATACCGCCTAGCACATCCTTGCTCAGCAATTTAAGGTATTATGAGAGATTTAACTGTCGAGTCGGTGGTAGGAATGGAGAGTGAGGACACTCAATAGTCCCAACTTATTGGAGGTGCCGAACAGAGTAACAACTATCGGCTATGAGAGTGAGCAATCTCAATTGGCTAGCACTGCCTAGCAGTTAAAGCGAGCTAAATTTTTTATGGTCATTGGAAAGTGCATGCAGTAAGGGGGGAGAGAGAGAGAGAGAGAGAGAGAGAGAGAGAGAGAGAGAGAGAGAGAGAGATGCGATATTAAAAGAAAAAAAAGAAAAAAAAGACATAGATAGCAAATAAATGCGATGCTGAAAAACGATTGCAGTTAAGGTGGATGATAAAAGAGTTACATGGATCATTCATGTGTTCTCATAGAACAATCATTTTTTTCTTTTTCGAACAATCTCTTTCGTTTATAAAATTCATTGCTGGAACGTGTACAAGGCTCCAGGCCTCGGCTTGACCATAAAAGGGGCCGCCTGGCCCGCCTATGAAAAAATGTACCTGGCAGTAAGATAAGCCTGCGGCAACAATCGTTATCAGCCAGAAACCAATAGGACACCCGTCCCTAGAGGCGCTGCGCTGTGTGCTCAGCTTTTCCAAACCCCTGGCAGCACACTTTTTTCATTTTGCCTAACGCCGCCAGTCATTGTGGCCCGGTCGCCCCGAGCCTTCGAAATTTTAAATGACAAAACTCACCACCTTACTGCAAGGCTGGGACCGTGTCTTGGTGGTTTACGCGAAGGCCGACGCCCGACAGTTGCACAAGGTTCGATACCAACCTGTGCAACTACCTGGTAGTCCCAGCCTTCAATCTTTGAGTTAATGGGGATGCAGTTGACTCTTATATTGTATTGTTCAATTAATTGGCTTAAACCACTAGTACTTGGCCCAGCTAAGGGCCGCGCCGCGCCTTTAGGACTTCGGGGTACCGGACCACAATGCCTGGAAGTGCCAGCCAAAAACAAAACAAAACGGTACCCCGGCGCTTCGGCAAAAATCGGCGCGCAGGGGCATTCCAGGCTCGGCATCGATAGCTGGGCCAAGTACTGGTGGTTTGAAAGAAAACACTCGTAGTACTGTTGTTACAGTGTATTGCAGAGGTCTGACACCATACCTAGAGCAGTTTGTTCTCAGATGCCCCAGGCATGGCATTGAGAATTGACCAAAAGGAATCATGTTGTGGTATATTCACACATATCCCCCAGAGTTCTGGAGCACACAAGAACCCAATGAGCACCCACAATAAGGTGTTCCGCCCACCGGGAACCATAGCTGCATTGGGAAAGGGACGAGAGTGGCCTTGTATTCACAAGATCAGGGAGAAGGATAGCAGTAGGGAATGCTTAGTACCTGGTGATGGCAAGGGAGCAACGCTCGTGGTAGTCAGACTCTCCAACATAGCGGGGAAAAAGAAGAAGGTGGGGTAAAAACAGAGTTGGAGACTAATAAATTAGGCATCCACCTAGCTTTCCCGGGGCGCCCGGCCGGGAGCGACCACGCCCGGGGGTACCCCGGGCACGCAGAAAAAAAACACTTAGTTTTCTATGTTTTTTTTTTTGTGTGTGTGCTGCCCGACCTTGTTGCGATTCGGGAGTAGTACCCAAATCCGGCCTCTTTTCGATTTCTGTATGTTGTGGGGGGGAAGGGCTTGTAGAAGGGGTCTGAATTATCAACTGTCTGTTTACCAAGTGGGAAATACAGCAGCTGCTGTGTCCGACCTGTGGTGGAGCTCCATGTCAGAGGGAGAAGGGAGGACAAAGGAGCACCAAGTTAGAGGGAGGAGGGAGAAGCACCACGTCAGAGGAGGGAGAGAGGACGGAGGAGCACCACGTCAGAGGAGGAAGGGAGGAGGGAGGGGGCGAGGTGATCAAGGGGGTGTGAGGAGGGAGGAGCGCCATGTCAGAGGAGGGAGGAAGGAGGCGAAGAAGAAGAAGAAGAAAACCAAGAGACGCAGAAACAGCAAAAGAAAAAGAAGAAAAAAGAAGAAGAAGAAGAAGAAGAAGAAGAAGAAGAAGAAGAGAAAGAAAAGAAATCCGGGATCAGTGAGCACTATCAATCAATGCTGATCAACGGCCAGAAGAACCTACTAAATGGGGCCTACCGGACCCGGGCCCGTAAAAAAAGGCACCGACCGCCAAAAAAGAAGGTGGCACTTTTGGAATAGGACAGCGGCACAAAAACAATTTTTGAGGTTTTTGGTGCCTCGGTGCAAGAGGCACACGCGTGCCAGCCTGGGGGCAGTGGGGGGGTCACCTGTCCGGGCGCCCCGGGCGCCATTCCGGGCACGCTGGGGTAACCCGGGCGCCCGGGCTGGATAGCTATGTATTCACATCATAGTAGAACTGCTAAATGATGGTTGTACCAATTATCGGAAACAGGAAGTGTGTTGTACTGATTACTGGATGCGAGAAGTTTGACTTTCTTTGTCAAGAGAAGCATTTTTTTATTTTTTTTTCCCTTCCATGCTAGTCTTCTATAGATCATTCCAATTTTAATGCATGACATTGTCCCCAGGGACAATGTTTAGTGTGTTTTGATTATGTGTGCTTCTTATATGCTTGCCCTTCTGTCTTTTTCTTTTTTTTTGTTTGAGAAAAAAACCCTTAAGCAGCTTGAGGTCCTGGTAGGAGCGAACACCTCCAACCTGTGTGTCCGAGACTCGATTCAACGGGGGGTTCCCGTTGAAAGGTTCAACGCCTGTTTAACCCCCCGTTACAACGCCGCCCTACACCGCGTTAGAAAGGGGTACAACACGGCCCACGGAAATTTTTTTTGCTGGCAGAAAATAATCAAAAAAAAAAACAAAAAATATGGGGGTGTAGATTTTTTTTTTCACTCTACATCCCCATATTTTTATTTTTATTTTCTGAGCATTTAAATTATTTTAAAAAAATCAAAAACCTAACCAGACTCAAAACACATCGATTTTTATTTTTATTTTTGATTGATTGATTGATTGNACACACACACACACACACACACACACACACACACACACACACACACACACACACACACACACACTCACTTACTTGCGCGGCAAGGAACCTGACTGTTCTTCACTTGCTGGAGTGCATCAGATCACATGCATATACACTGGCTTCACAGATTGCGAAGTCTCACACAAAAACCCCAATAGAAGATGAATGAGAACCAGGAAGACCATCTCAATTAACAAGCCCAGAATAAGAGAGGAAACATCGTGAGTTCGAAGTATATAGCGCTGAACAGAGTTACAAGTCTTCTTCTATCATCATGAGTTCCAAGCCTGGCGCTCATCAGCGCCAGCTGCCAAATGTCAACAACAACGCTCAACAGGTAAGTGTCACCATAGCTCACAGTTCCCCCTCTCTCATCTGCTTTCTTCTCTCTCTCCCTCAGAGTCTATGTCTGTAGTCCTGGTCTACCCTCACCCATCATGCATGCACACTCCCTATCACGCGAGGATCTACTCTGAATACTACTCTCTGGTATCTTCTACTGACTATCCCTACTAACATACTAGCTAGTGCTGGCGCAGCTATGGCTGCCTTCCCTCTAGCCAGCACTCTCTTCCTCCTTCCCGCATAGCGCTGCTCTTCACCCTAGCGCAGCTCACACACATCTAGCGCGCATTGTCAAGTGCCACGGCACTTCCACACTCTCATGCGAAGTGAGCATCTGGGAGGCTGGCCAGTCCTTTATAGTGCTGGACTGGTCTGGCGAGGCCTGCATTCAGCCTCAAGTGGGCCTGGGACTCCTGCCCAGTACCGATTGTTGCAAAGTGTGTGTCCCGGTATCTTTTCCCATGGTCTGCTGCTGTTTTGGGCCATCGGGCCTGTTTTTTGGACTCCCGGTCTGAATCAGGACTGACTCGTGGAATTATACTTTCATGACCCTAACTCAGTCTTGAAAATTGTGTCCAATACCTGTTCGTTCAGGACCTGTTTGTGACCTTTCAAAATGATTTTTCACTTCAATGTGGATGCGACATTTACCTCAGGAACTTTGTCTTTTGAGTTGCTGTTCGTGAATTGAAGTTCTGGCCGACAGGGCCCCTTGCTGTTGGGGCATCCATTTGCGGTCTAATTCGTAAAGGCCCTTTTAGCGGGGTTTGAAAGCTGCTTTTTTCGTTGTTATATTTTACTTTTTTTTTTTATTGGTTGATAGATTCCCGCCAAAATCTTTTCAATCCGTTGGGGGTATGGCCAACCCCAAAAGAGAGTGGGGTCGGCCATAGGCCCACTGGATAGAAGATTTTCAGTACTTTGCTTGATGTTGTGCAATTATCTCATTGGACGGAGCCCTGCTTCAATCACAGAGTGTATGGAGGGCGTCAGGATCACTGCTGACAGAAGTTGATTCTATTCCAGAAAATGTGGCAGTTACTTTGTTCACTGTTGTTGCAACCACCAGCATCAGATCATTTGTGATCTGATGGCTGGGAAGCACTCTGCCGTTATTTGAGGTGGGAGGTCTCTGTTTCTTTTTTTTTTTTTTTGCCATCCTCCTGTTTTCTCAGCCCAAAAATTTGTAATGAACCTGTCAGCCCGCTGCCACTCAGTGTCACACTGGATCGGCCACATTCCTATCCGACTGCTAATGGGACCATGCTCATGGACTTTGTGGTTAGAGGTAAAAGAAAAGAAAAGAAGAATTAAAACACACACACACACACACACACACACACACACACACACACACACACACACAAAAACAACAAAAAAAATTGGCAGGATTCAACGGGGATTCAACAGGGATTCAACGGGGATTCAATGGGGATTCAACGGGGATTCAATGGGGATTCAACGGGATTCAACGGGATGAATTATTTTTTTTTGCTCCACGCGCGTCCAGCAACGTGTCCGAGGCCCAATGCGCCGAGGGCCCGTTTCAAAGGGGATTCAACGGGGCCCCAAGAGCTATTCAATGGGTACAACGGCGTTGAAACTTTTCCGTTGCACGTTGAATAGACACATAGCCTCCAGCTCTCTGGGGGTGGCTCCATCTATTGGTGTGGGGCTACACCTCCTGGGAGGCGGGCCCAGCGTCCCCATTTACATGTTGCAGAGAATATTTACCGAGTTCAATAACAGTATGATAGGTCAGTGCCTCTTCAGCCCGAAGGTGGGCTGCCTCAATTATGCATGACGATACTGGCTACTTCCCCACCTATTTATTTATCTGCATGACGAGTGGTGGTAAGGCTGGCTGCCTCGCTCAGACTTTTGCAGCTCATACAATTTGAGTTCGCACTGATCACTGGTTCCTTGCACGGTGCTAACACGGCGCGAGTTTCCGATAGGTGCGAAAACTGTGGTGAGGCGGCAAACTCTTAAATCACCACTTCCCCCGCCGGCCTAAATTCGGCCTTCCTGGCCTTACGGACCGGGTTTTAGGTCGCGTTCTTTCCAGGAAAAACCGTTTAGGCCACGAGACAAGTCGCAGTGGCAATTCGAAGCATTTTCCATTTTTGCCACTCCCCTGGTTCTCCCCACTGTGCTACCGGTAGCCCTCTTGAACCTGTGCTACCGGTCCCCCCAAATTTAGGCCGGTGGGGGGGGTCATCGTCTAACTGCCGGGTTGTGTTTTACGACGTCGGCGATGTAGTGTTGCGCCGCGAGTGGTGTGGTTGGGAACCGTACCGGCAAAGTTGTAAGTGTATGGGTGTAAGTACGAAAATTCAAAATTGTAGTATTGCGGCGATAGCATATCGGAGCTTGCAATTGCTGGAGGCGGTACTGGCATGATTGTAAATGTCAGTGGTTCTTGAGCTTGACAGGTCATCAAACCAGACATGAAAGAGCTGGTGAGATAATTCGTGGTTGTGGGCAGCAGCATCAAGTAAGTGTTCTTTAGATCTTCTTACTGCGGTGAGGAAGAGTGATTTACTTGAGAGTCATCTTATTGAGCTCCGCAGAGGGACGAGAGCATACGATGAGGACACAACACAAAAGTGAGTGGATTGGACAGCAGGGAGGGGGCAACCGGGAGCACAAGGCAAAAGGAAAACATCGGTATGTGCAGGCGAATACAGGCAAGCGGAAGGCAGAAGTCTTAGATAGACGCGGATGTAAACAAACCACAGATGATAGGGAAAAGGACATCCCAGCAAAGCGGAATCGGCAGCGATTGAGGCTGAGAAGGCTGCAGCTAAGGTGGCTACAGCAGCAGCCAAAGCTGGAGGGGCCAGAAGGATGGGTCAAGCGGACCTCAAAGTCAGCAACGGCGATTACATCAAGGCACGGACGCTGCAGAGTAGTCATCATCATCATCATGATCATCATCGTCATCATCAATCATGATATCCATCATTGCAAGCCCATGGGAAGAAGGAAGATGCAACGGCGATTACATCAAGGCACGGACGCTGCAGAGTAATCATTGTCATCATCATCATCATCATCATCATCATCATCATCATCATCATCAATCATGATAACCAGCATCGCAAGCCAATGGGAAGAAGGAACGTGCAGCCGAAGCCTGCAATCATGGAGGAAAAGGAACAGCAGTCCAACAGCAGGGAAGTCAGCAAGGAGGAGGCCGGGGAGGAAGAAGCAAGAAAGGATGGGTCACAGGCAGACGATGAAAGCGAGAAAAAGACACGGATGAGGAGTCGGGTTCTACTTTCAGTCTGTCTTCAGACAGCGTGTTCTTCTTCATCTTCAATGGTAATATAACAACATCATTCACTGTTCACTGCTCACAGTGCTCAGTAGTAATCGGTCGGCATTTCATTTGCGATTTCAACTGTTTTGCATTGCATGATTTTCTTCTGTAGGCTGTTGCTTGTTGTTTGGTGCTATGCTGTTTTGTTGTTGTTGTTGTTTTAGGTACTGTGGTGTGTTTGGTTGTCCAGGAATTCAAATTTCCACCATTTTCGCGACGCACGGCATCCACAGGTAAGACCGAATTTTGCAGCTGTGCAAAAAATTGTCACTGTCTAGGAACTTTCTACTTTTCTGAAGAAACTTCTGACTTCTGTAGGAGGTGGGGAGTTGTGTGCAGTCCCCGAGGCCCCTTGACAAATCACACCCGGCCTTTAAACCAGCAGTACTTCCTAAAGATGTGCCCGTTAACAAGCCACAATTTTAGGAAATGTACAGGCCACTGCAGGAGCGCCCAAATTCATCCGACTCGAATTGTTTCAACTCGTATTTTTTTTCTCCGCGGGCAATAGCTGGGCCAAGTACTGGTGGTTTAACAACACAACACAGGGGCAAGTAAGTCTCAGTGAAGATTCCATTTCAGGGTTTAAAAGGCCCAGCGCAGTTGGTATACCCACAAACTGTTGAAATGCGGACCCAAGTTCTAATCCAGATAAAATCGGATGACCAGTCTGAGAATAACCTGCGGCTACCTTCACCCGACTAGATCGCCCAGTAATTATTGCCGTATCTGGACTGAAAGTTGCACCAAATTCGGGTGAAGACGGTAGTCAGTTCAAATTATAATATCTCAAGGCCAAACCCTTTTGAAAAGAAGACAAAACACGCACAGCCTTAAAAATACAAAGGAGCACATATGTCTCAGTGAAGATTCGAGTTTCGAATGGGCAACCGGCCTAGCTCAGAGTATATTCACACTAGGCCCTCAACATCACAAAATCGCAAAATGACGCCTAGGGCATCGGTGCGCTTCTGCATCACAGCGTGGCACATCGTGCATGCCGCACTGCAAAGGAACTACAGGAAGAAAAAGCACGAACCGCTCTACGCCACAGTGCAGCGCGCATGACGCATAGCGCATCGGAGCGCTCAGCTCACGGAAACTGTCTGCATCGCAGAGTGGCACATACTGCATGCCACACTGCACTTCACCGCACCGCGCTGCAAATTATTTTCCTTATTCAATGATGTGGGCTCATCAATTTTCCTTTGCATTGGTAATGTATTGCTGATTAATAACAATTTTTATCTAATCCTTTTTTTTTTAAATAGAAAGAACAGCCTTTTTGTCAGCCTTTGATCAGCCAGGGGGTGCGAGTCCCTGCCTAACCTGTAGCATGCCCCATTGGATAAATTCCTTCTGTTTGTGGGGAGGTGCCCGTGGCACGTGTTGTGCTTGGAACGGGTCCCACCCTCCGTCACAAAATGAGATACCATAAGTTGTCGAACAGAGACGAAAGTCGGCCATAGTGATCCGGGGGGCCCGTGTGGAAGGGCTCTCGCTCAACGGATCAAAGGTACGCCAGGGAAACAGGCTGATGACTCCCAAGAGCTCATATCAACGGAGTACTCGTTACGCAGCCAAACGAATAACCAAAGGAAGCGCCCCGACCGTGGTGGCCAAAGATGGGGGGGTGATGGAGGGAGGGAGACTACAAAAGCTATGTTCGCAGGGGTCCCCTATATACACCCTACGAGTGGAGGTAGGTAGGTAGTGAAGGTGCATTGCAAGAATTTGAAAGATTTGAGAGAAGAATATACTGTAGTAACTGTGTAGTTAAAAAAAAATAAGGAAGCGTCAGGACTTGTAGCGCCATCCTGCAACCCGAGCTGAATCGGGGCTGGGTGGTCTGGGAGTGGGTCGATTCTGCCTGCCTCCTCGCTTGGCCAAGTAGGTGTGTTGCTGTCTGAGAGGAGTCCTTCAGACGAAAGAAATAACCGAAGGAAGCATTGATTGCTCCCACAACCCCCCAGCACTCAGCCCCGCTATCGGTTTTTTGGTGCAGGGCCTTGGTGCACTGCGATTTTCGGGTTTCGGCTACCGGAGCAAAATGGCTGGCAGCACCAGCCAAACGAAAGTTGCACCTGTTCTTTCTCTTCTCGAGCGCATGGCTCTTCTAGCATCGCAAGAAAAGCGACCACATTTCCAGCATCGGCGAAGCGTGCCTCAGAATTACTGGTGGTTTAAAAGCGAAGATTGATTTCCCGCTTGGAGCTTCGGAATGGTCTTGCAAATACTGAGGGGGGGCCCAGGGGGGGGGGGGGGGGGGGGGGGAGGGGGGGGAGGGGAGGGGGGGGGGGGCGGAGGAGGACACGACAGAAGATGTGGAGGGCGAGGAAAAAAAAAAAAAAAAAAAAAAAAAAAAAGGTAT
>BFEA01000477.1:508332-523387 GCA_003427395.1 Chara braunii
GACCGCCCCTTGGTGTTCCTTATCCCCCTGCCACTCCGCATTTAAGCATGAACCCCACCTCCACCTAGTCCTTTCGATAGCAGGTATGCAAAGATCCTGCCCCGCTTGCAACATAGCATCCCCACAAAAAATGAATATGCAGACCTAAACAATGGAGGGATGAATGGAGCGAAGGAGGGCTGTACGTCGGTAGGGAGGGAAAGACACAGAGAGAGAGAGAGAGAAAGAGAGAGAGAGAGAGAGAGAGAGAGAGAGAGAGAGAGAGAGGGTGCAGTTCGCCATGCCGCGCTCACCCACCTATTTCGTGTTTGGGCCTAGTGCGAATGGAAGTCTCCACCTCTTCACGCACAACACCACTGTGTGTGTGTGTATGTGTGTGTGTGTGTGTGTGTGTGTGAGAGAGAGAGAGAGAGAGAGAGTAGAGGGTGAGATAGGGGGCACTTCCAGTCGCCGGCTTGCACGCAGGTGGTACTGTACCCTGCCTGCCTATTGCTTTCTGAGCAACGCCAACCAGAGTCTGGGCTGCGCGAAAAGGTAACGTGCAACGACTGGCCTACCGTACCTCAGCTGCTACACCCCTGAGCAGAATTTTTTTTTTTTTTTTTTTTTTGAGAAAGAAAGCTTTATTTCCAGATCCTAAAATGAGGCCGGGAAAACCTCGACATTTCAACCCGGTGGAAAAACTGGGGCCAATACCCAGCTTAGGCTTATGCTGGAAACCGGGTCCAGCGTCCCATAAAGCCTCTTTCAGCAAAAAACAAACAGCAACTGGTAAAAAGACAAAGGAAACAAAATGGAGGATAGAGGAAGAGGGAGGAGATAGCCTATGCCTGATAATCATGTACTCTTTAGCCAGCTGGCTAACGACATGTTCCCCTCTGCTTTCAGGGAGGCAAATGACCCTTTGAAGGCCCAAGTCTTACCGAACCAGAGGAAGTTTTTGGATCTCCAATCTGAAATGATCGTGGTCCGAAGCTCCGACAGAATTCTGTTACAGATATGTTGCTTGGCACGGATCTCCCCCTTGAATAGGGGGTCTTTCCTTGCCCACCAAATGGCAGCCAGGATTATCCCCCTGCATGTTGCTAGGATGTAATTCATGCCACTCGTGGGTGGGCCCACCCTGTCGGCTATGCCCTGTAGAATAAAGTTATCTGACCAGTCTGTATTTTTGCTATCGTCCAGAGGCCTCCACCTGTCTTTCCACCATTCCCAAATCTCTGACCACTTGGGACAGAACAACCAGAGGTGGGAGGCAGATTCCCACGCCCAGTTGCATCTCGTGCAAGTGTCTGGGATGGAGAGCCCTCTGGCTTTAAGCCAAACTCCAGTGGTTGTGATGTGCAAGGACTGTAGCTGCATGATTGCCGCGTTTGGCTGCGACGGGAGTTTCTTCAGGCCCTTCCAGAATTTGTACATCTCTTCGTCCGTCGGTAGGGCCATCTGTAATACAGCTGCTTTTTTCTTTAAAATGGAAAGCGGTTTCTTTTTCTTGGCAGCCCTCTGGCTAATAACCCCTTTCTTGGGCTTGTATCTGAAGATTGGGACCGCTGGTGGTCCTCCCTGCGTGGGCTGGGATGCCCGGGATGACCAGCCCTGATGAGAGGTTCCACTCTCAGGGCGGAAACCCTCAGCGGGAGCAGGACGGACTGTGCTTTCTTTTTGGACGAGGTGGTCTCCATCACTCTCACTTCCTCCCACTCTGGTGTGGGAGTGATTACTTCTTCCTCTCCGAGCTTCAAGGGCCCCTCTGTTAGACTCCTGGTCGGGAGGGTCCATTTTTGTGCCTTTGTGTCGGATCTGAGATCTGGCCCTAGGATTTTCCAGCAAATTTTGCTATCCGATGGGTCCCTCAACCATTTGCCTGCGGGCCAATACGAATCGGGTCTGAGGGCTATAACCCAGTGGGGGGGAAGAGCCCTTTTAACTTTGCAGAAGTTTTGTTCCAGATTATGGATTCTCGGGGCTTTGATCTTTAATGCCTCCAATGTTATCCGGTCTCCCGTCTGGGGATCCCAGATATCTTTGATTTGGATTATCCCTTTCTCTATCCAAGTCTTGCCAAAGGCCCCGGAGGACGTGTGCGCCATGAGTGGGTCTCCCTGCTGTGAGGTAATCCTCTCATTTTCGAAAATTATCTCATTTAGTATCTGGGAGGGAGAGACTGGCTCAGCGATTCTGCTGGGTCTGACTTTGTTCCATGCGTATAGAATCTTACCCCAGACCTTGGACCTGGTCTGCCCGTTGCAATATGATCTTATTAAAAAACACAGCCAAACGTGTGAGTTATGAGTGAGGTTCCATTCTTCCATTAGAATGAAGATTGCCAGGGCCATCCAGTCTTGTTTTCCGTACTGAACATTGCCTGTATTGGCCACTTGGCCAACAGCGCGAGGTTTTGTTGGAGTGGATCGAGTATGCCCAGACCTCCCTCGTCTCTTGGAAAGCACACTGATTCCCATGCCAATTTGCTAATATAACCTTGTATACAAAGATACCTGGCCACTACATATTTAATTCTTCGGTATGATTCCTCTCCAAGCAGGTGCACTGTTAGGGGGAACGAAAGGATCGCGAATGCTGCAGAAGAAATAACTATTGCTCTCCCAAAAAGTGACAGCCTAAAGTTCCGGACCCAGCCAAGTATCCTAGCTATGACTTTTTCTACTAGGATTGAGTCCTGTGTGTTAGAGCAATCACGGAGCGACACCTGCACCCCTAGGAACCTTTCTGAACTGTTCGCTGGGACCTCTTTGAGTCCCCAATCTATGCATATTTCAAATGGGGCCGAGAGGAGGAAGGTAGACTTCTCCCAATTGATAGAGGCCTCGGAGAGGTCACAGTATTCGTCTAGGACCCCTCTCAGGGCTACCATTGAGGGCTGTGTATTGGAGCAAGCGATTGTGAGATCATCAGCCAGGGCCCCCTCTTTCCATTGGATGAAGTGGGGGATACTCAGACCCATAATGGAATCGTTGTTCCTAATGTTGGCCATCAACACCTCTAGTTGGACAACAAACAGCAATGGGGCGAGCGGACAGCCTTGTCTCAGGGATCTGGTAAGTGGAAATGATCTGGAAAGTTTGCCATTGACCATAACCATTGAAGAAGCGTCACCATACATTGCTCTCACCCAAGTGATAAACCCCACCCCGAACCCCATTTTCCTCAGTGTGGTTATGACAAATGTCCAACCCACCTTATCATATGCCTTTTCCATGTCCAGGAGGAGGATGGCATTGTTCATTTGTTTTGAGTCTAGGATTTCCAGAGCCTGCAATGTAGCTAGTATGTTATCGAAAATCGATCTGCCTTTAACAAAGGCCCCTTGTTCCCTACCCACCAGATCCGGAAGGAAATCCGCCAGTCTTATGGCTAGTGTTTTGGCTAGGATCTTGTACGCCACATTCAGCACCGAGATTGGTCTGTAGTTGCGGACCTCTCCTTATTTCCTTTCTTGTAGAGTAGGGATATGACCCCCTTCAACCACTCCTTAGGGAGGGATTCGAAGGCTTGGGCATTGTTATATATTTGGCAAAGGAAAGGGGCAAAGGCTTCCCAAGCACTTAGGAAAAGTTCTACCAGCAGACCATCGACCCCCGGTCATTTTCCGCTGGCCATTCTCTTTGCTGCTTGATGGAGTTCCTGCTGTGATAATGAGGCGTCTAACGCTGCTCTGGCTACAGAAGGGATACCGACCCGTATACCATCCCAAAAATTAAAAGATGCCGAGAGGTCTGTATTTATTGTGTCCAGGGGTCTCATGGTGGAGACTATATCCCCGAAGTATGCTAGAGCGTACTCATACATAATATCCGTGTTGGATGAGACTGGGTTCGTTGCTGTGAATGGGTGGGACAACTCATGGATAATGGGTTTAGCTTAGCTCAATTTGAGGGCCCTAAATGTGTCTCTAGTCATTCTGTCGTAGCCTATCAACCCACGCACCTTCAGCCATAACAACCAGTCTTCCTGTTTTTTTTTATCTCTAGTGTTTCTAGCAATGCTATGTTCTCAGCTCTTCTGTTGGACCAGAAAAAATATGAGAATACATCTTTGCCCATGTTCTGTTCCGCTGCTGAAATTTTTCTGCGGATTTTGAGTTCGTTCCAGGATCTGTTCGCAACTTTCATTCTAGAGAAGGTCTTCAATGTCGTGGTAATGATGTTAATTTAAGTTTCAGCCCACGAGTGTTCACTGTGGAACAAATCTTTTGCTAACATCCATTTTGTCATTTGATCCTTGACCCAGGCTGGAATGCCCGGGTCCTTCAGAAGTCTGGTATTAAGGCGAAAAGGCAGTCCCACCTTCTCAAATAGATTTATGGACAGGACTTTCATTCCTACAGGGTAGTAGTCTGACAGGTGTTCATTAATATTGTCTCCCCATATGCATCTGTCCCACACTGCACCCCTAGCTAGGATGAAATTCAATCTCCTGCTGGGCGGTTTGGGGCCGTACCAGGTGTGCCCTAGTGTTTCCGGGTGAAGAACTCTGAACACATCGAGCATCCCTTGTACCTCCATGAAACCAGAGAGCATGTGAGCATCATTGCGGATCGGGGTTGGGGATTGGGAGTCCAGACCTGGATTAAGTGTGGTATTCCAGTCCCCCGCGATCACAAGGTTTTCCACGTCCGGAAGGTGAGTAGGGAGGGACGAGAAAAAAATTGTCCTCTCAGCGTAGTCCACAAGGGCATAAACAGACATGATCGTCCAGTCCTCCTCTCCTACTGTTAGTTTTACCCATACCCATATACCGTACGGGTCGTAGAAAGAGTCGATGATCTGAGTATCCAGGTCCTTATGAATGAGTATTGCTACTCCTCCCTTTGTACCATCCGTCGGAGCCCAATATGTGGGACCAGTCCACCAGTTTTGTAGACTGTCTGTTTTTGCGTCATTCAACTTTGTTTCCTGTATGCAGATTATGTGTGGGCAGTCCTTTTTAACCCATGCCTTAAATCTTTCTCTTTTGTACCGGTTGGAGGTGTCCCCCAACCCTCTTAGGTTTCAACTCACTATCTTAATCCTGTTTGGCAGAACCATCAGTGTGGTCACTACCGCACAATGATTGGATGCGGACTGGGTCATCTATGGGGGGCAGAGGGATTAGAACTTGCAGGGAAATGAAGTGTTGAAGGTGGGATAGCAGATCCTCCGCTAGCAGGGATTCCTGCATTTCAGATTGGACTATCCAATCTGGAACGTGGCTTGCTGCTAGGTCCTGTGTAATTTGGATCCGTGCTAGGGTCATGGACGCGGTGACCAGCAGCGGGGATAATCCCATCTATTTAAAGTCTTGTTCGTACACCTGGTCCTGGATAGTTTTCCAGAATGACAGTTTGACCAACGCTATGTGTAGAATTATAATTTCCTTGTCGTTCAGGGAGACCTTCTGGCGGCCCAGTATCCACTTAGGAAGGGTGGAGACTTCCCCTCTGTCCAGTCAGGATTTTGGTGTTGATCACTTCCACCGCCTGGGTTTCCGTGGGCTGTGTCTGAACTTCCGCGTATGGGAGCCTCTGAGTACCATCAGCATCCTCAATACATAGGATCCCTGCCACTGAGGAAACTTTCGAGCAAATTAGGGGGACCAATAGATGTGTTATCTTCTTCTTTTCCCAATCTTTGCGAGACTGTGTTTTCATAGGTAAGGCTAAACTCAGTGTCTTTTGTCCCTGCATGTGCCGACGCGGCCTTTTCTTTCTGTTTGGGGATCTCTCCTGGTCTGGGCCCTCATCATGGTTGTGGCTGACACTAAGGATTGCTGACTTGTCATTCGCTTTCAGGCGTTTGGCCGGGGCACTGTTAGTTGATTGCTTAGGTGGTGGGGCCCCAGGCTTTTGGGGTCTACTGAGATTGGCCCCTTTTTTCTTTCTGGTTATCAGGGAGGTTCCTTTGTCTGATTTGGCATTAAAAAGAAGACTATTTTGAGGGTGCAGCGAACTTTCTCCTCCCTGTCTGTGTCCCTCTTTGGAATGCTTGTCCTTCTCCTCTTAGACCTTCTTTTTTTGGATCTGTGAAACGGGCGACCCTTCCGTAGTGGGAGTCCCCTCTTTCTCTGGGTCAGGGAAACCTAAGCAGGCTTCCTTCAATTTTTCTTTCAGCAATTCGAAATTTACCTGGGGGAGGGGACTAGGCTCTTGAGAGGGGGGGTTGGTTCGGGGGGGGGGACTAATCCTTAGGGGAGGAGATCTCCATATCCAATGAACCCTGGTTCCCAGCAGGCTGGTTGTCTAAGTGGTTACCTCCCTTAAGCTCCCTTCCCCCTCCCACAGAACCCATCCTGTCTTCCCTTCCCTTCAGCCCATCCCATTCCTTCGTCTTGGATGAGTCGTTCGAGGAAATAGGGGGTACAGTTTTGGCTCCTGCATCCTTTTTTTCCTTCCATCGAAGGCTTTTCGTTCTCTTCTTATTTGACATTTTTTTTATTTTTTGGGTTATCCTGTCCATCCCAGTTCCCTGTGCCCTTACTGAGGCAGCGGGGCTCTTCTGTTTCCTCCTCCTGGACGTTTTCAGCTCAAGTTCTGAGTTGGAATCTTCCTCTTCGAAGGACCATCCATCTCTGGATGACCCCTTCTCGTCCTTTGAGGGTTTCCTGATCAGCTGTTTGCCCTTATTTGGTTCTTCATTCTTGTTCGTCGGGGCTCTGGGGGCCATACCCTCTCTTCCGTTCTGTGGAATCTTGTTTCCCTGTGAGCTGCCAATTACGACAATATCCTTGTAGGATTTTTTCCTTGTCGCCCTTCCCTGTTTGAACGGGCATTCTGCATCTTCCTCCAAATGAAAGTATTTTCTACACTTTTTGCACCAGAAGGAATCAGCACAAGCAATGTTCAAGTCAACCCAGCCGTCATCTTTCAGATCAACAATTAGGTGTTGTTTATACCAAACTTTGACCGCTGGTTCCATATCGAATCTTATATTCCATAGATCAGGGGAAATCGGGTCAGCCAAGGCATGGCGAGCCTTCAAGTTGATCGGTCTCCCAAATGCTTTCTGAATCACTCCTTTGATGTGGGGCAGAATGGAGATTGGCACTTGCAAAGCTTTTACCCAGAAGTATCTTTGCTTCTGGGCTTCGTTCCACTCATAGAGTTCATTTTTGTTCATTCAGTTTCTAAAATGAACAGTGTATCTTTTTTCGTCGAGCTCTATGAGATCATAACCTTTTTGGATCATCCAAGTGGCAATGGCTTTCGCACTTGCCACGTATGTGACCAAGTTTTTGCCATCACAACGAAAGACACGTCTCTTCGACGCGCAGTCAAAATCTGGTAACTGGGCCCAACCTTCCTCTTATATGCGAACTAAGCGGTTCTTAACGAAAGGAGGTAGGGATGAGGCGTCGTTTTCAAATTGTACTGAGACTGCATGTTCCGAACGTCATTCTGCATAGACTTCGTAGAATTGGCTGTCGACAACAACCCTTACGTAGTCCTGGCCGGTGCCAGCTACACTTGGTGCGAATTCGTCAGGTAGGATGCCATTGGCGTAACATTCCTCGATCACCCCTCTAATTCTCTTCTTTTCAGCGTCTGACATGGGTTCTGAATTAGGGGTTGGGGGATCTGCCATTCTGGCCTGCGTGGAACAAGCATGCAACCAACTTTTCTATGTGTATAGATTCGTGTGCCCGTGTTCCTGTCAGTTGGCTGCTATTTGTCCCAAATCCATATGAACATCGGTTGGCCTTACTTGATCACTACTCTAGAATCGCTGTATCGGTTACTGTGTGATCTCTCGGTTTTAGGTGCATCTGATATAGTTTTCCCTTGGATCGACAGTCGGATTTCCACGTGTCACTGATCTGCAACTGACTGGCTTACGTGGAGACCTAAGCGTACAAGGGGAGGTATAGCTTTTTCCCCGACGGCTCCAGCTTCCGTTTATACCTCGCTTCCTAGATCTCAGCAAACTGACTTCCCAGACAGGAAAAAAAAATTCCAATATGCCCATGAACCAACCGTATGTATCTTGAAGAGGCCGTGTGTTGACCCCACCGTCTATGGCGTCGACTATCCTGTAGGCTCCGCTTGATCGTGATGTCGAGACTGAAACGCCTTGGAATACCTGCAGACTTGATGACCTTCTCCTGCTAATGTGAAGGGGGGCCGTGTAAGTGCCAAAGGTCGTGGGGTTAATGGGATGCTTCCTCCTTGTACTCGTAGTTCGGCTACTGATCCCTTGAGGGAGGAGAGGAAAGGCCCGAGAGATTCCTTCTATCTTCCCTTACCCCTACCCTTGGCTTTGACTTACTCCACCCTTTGAATTAACATGGAGAAAGTTGAGCGATTAGAAATTGATTACCTCAGTACATTTTTGTGAAGATTCCCTCTGGCCGCTGCTTCCTCCTTTTCTACCGTCCTTTGTCATCTCGTTTACCCCCCTGGGTCGATGGTATTACCATCTACATCCTCCTTCCTCCACTCCATACTCGTCTACTATCAGGTAGCTATCAGGTGGCTACCATCTGTTTGGCTGCTTGAGTTCGCTCCTCCTTCTCTCCCTGTCCTCGGCGATGGTGGTAAGGGATTGTAACCCTAGCTCACCGTGGCCGCGCGATAACGAACCTAAAAAGTGATCGTTTGAATTTTCTCCGCGGACTCCCGCTCTCACACGGAATAGCGCTCGGATTAGCATAAAAATTAGCGCTACCGGCCCTTCTCCGCCACCGGTTTCAAGCTCTATCCCCGACCACATCTTTCTGAGCAGAACTGTTGAAATACAGACACCGGTTCAAACTCTGCCGAAGCAGATGAGAAAAAAATTGCAATTCTGAATTAACTAGGGGCGGTTGATGATAATATCTCGAGGCCGTTACCCTCCAAAAAAAAAAAATGGACGTGGCGAAGTGCGCTTTTATCTCGAGGGCGTCACCCTCCAAAAAAAAATTGCAATTCCATATCTCGAAGTCGTCACCCTCCAAAAAAAAAAAAAAAAAAAAAAAAAAAAAAAAAAAAAAAAAAAAAAAAAAAAAAAAACACCCACCCACAAAAAAAAAAAAAAAAAAAAAAAAAAAAAAAAAAAAGGGACGTGGCGAAGTGCGCTCTTATGGAAAACGGAAAGAACAGATCATTCAAAAGAAAAGACAAGGAGGATGCCTACCACCTTTCCACCGAACATAACGCATATGCGTTGTATTCGAGTTTTCCACAAAAACGGGTTTTTGGAAAGTTAGAGTTTTTTTTCCGAATACAAGGGCACTTCGACTATAACGCATATGCGTTATATTCGAACAATACACATATACCTTATATTTGAATTTCACCAAGAAAAAATTGTTGTATTCGAATATAACATTTTTTTCCTCCCCCCTGAAGGTCAACGCCTGCTCTGTTCCTGCCCTGGTGAACGCAACAGGCCCGTGCAGGCCCGTAATCACAGATCACTGCCCATGCTCTCTCTCTCTCTCTCTCTCTCTCTCTCTCTCTCTCTCTCTCTCTCTTTGTGTGTGTGTGTGTGTGTGTCCTCAATGCTCTTCTTTAGGCAAGAAACAACCCTCCATGGCACTGAAACGCGTTGCAGGGCTCTCTCTCTCTCTCTCTCCTTCTCTCTCTCTCTCTCTCTCTCTCTCTCTCTCTCTCTCTCTCTCTCTCCTTCTCTCTCTCTTCTCTCTCTCTCCTTCTCTCTCTCTTCTCTCTCTCTCTCTCTCTCTCTCCTGTTCTCTGTTGTCAGCAAGAAACTAACCTTGCTCTCACTGACAAGCTTCTCTCTCTCTCTCTCTCTCTCTCTCTCTCTCTCTCTCTCTCTCTCTCTCTCTCTCCCCCTCTCTCTCTCTCTGTGCGAAGGTGCTTTCAACAACCAAGAATGTAGCGCGGCCAAGAAAGTGGAAAAATAAGAAAGCCACTCACCAAGGTCTCGCTGAACTACCGAGGTCACCGAGACAAAAAGAAAGGGGTTTGTATTTGTCTACGTTCTAGCGGAAGATTCATTCATATTTTCCATATTTGCTGAGGAGTGGAGCAAGGGCCGAAGTAGGGGAAAGGAATGAAACTCAACCCAGAACATGGAAAGGTATGTCACTTTTTTGCCAAGGCTCTGAGGCCCCCAGCCGTGGTCCATAACTAAGCCTACTCATCCTAGACCCGAACCCCTTGTGCAGGCAAAGTTGGTCTCGTTCACTCGAACATAACGTATAACAGGGGATTCGTAAAAACCTCACAATCGGAGAAAACCTAACATTTCTTATAGAATGAAAAAGTAAAAGTCAAAGTGTTATTTTTTACAAAAAACGAGAGCGTTTTTAATCGTTTTGCGACAAAGGAGGCAAAAAATCAGGTGAAAAGTGTAGCGTTCCTCAAAATGTGCAAGAAAACCCTTCCTTGCAAAGTGCTTTTATATGACTATAAGTCATTCTCAGTAGATTGGCAAAAAAACAGAGTTCAAACAGGGTAATTTTTAAGGATGACAAGGCAAACTTGGAAGATGTAAAAAAAAACGTGTTTTGGTGAATACTCATTTATAGGACTATAAGCCTGTTTCCGCAGTTACATAAAAGTCAAACTCTGCACAAAATAATTTATAGGACTATAAATCACTTTTTGAACTTAACAATAAAACCCTTATCAAAAAATATATGTCATTTTAAATAATAATACAAACAACTTTTGCCTCGCAGACACCTTGAAATTTTTAGCCAAACACGAGTTTAAAATAAAAATATAGGGAAAAAAATTAAAACAAACAATAAAAAATAATATATTCGCCCATGTATTGGAAACCATGTTCAAGCGAACGTATTCACGAACAGGAGAATATGTTTGCGCGTTCGGAAAACCCGCGAATAAATTCATCGTGCTACACATCTTATAGGACTATAAACACATTTTTTTTTTATAATAAAAAATCAGGATATTTCAGTTCTTGAACCTATGGTGCTTCACCACGTCGTGATTTTCTATGAAAAAACCCGCTTTTTTCCTTGCCCCCTCCAGTAGTTCTGAAAAATTAAATTTCTGTTCCTTTTTTTGCGGATGTTTCACTTCACGTAGAATTTTGTTCCTAGAGGAAACCTGAAAAACGTACTATCATAATCTTGAATAAATTTCGTAAACCTAACAATTTGTTTTGTTAGGTTTTCACGAATCCTATATTATATATGCGTTGTAAACAAATACAACGCACAGTATGCGTTGTATTCGTTTACAATGCATATGTGTTATGTTCCGGGGAAGACGGTAGCTCAGTTAGCAAGGCACAAAAGTAGCATTCAGCAGGTCGTGGGTTCAATTCCTATTGTACCTTCATGTACCTTCATGTACCTTTCTGGGCAAGCTTGGCGCCTGCCACCTAGAGATAGGTTGTTGGTCCCCCCTAGTGGCATTGAACAGAGACTGATGATGTCCATAGAGGAGGGGACCAGAGGGAAGGCACAACGACTGACCCTTCGAACAAGCCCACCTGTTGTAGCAAGTATCGCACCTGCTGGTGGGTGCAACTCTTGCATCTTCGCTCGTTGGAGGCTTGAGCACGGATGTGGCTGCTACCTTCTTCCCCCGAACATTACGCATATGCGTTGTATTCGAGTTTCAAAAAAAAAGAACGCTTTTTCGAAAGTTGGTACCTTTTTTCCAAATATGAGGGCACTTCAAATACAACACATATGCTTTGCATCTGAATAAAATGTATATGCGTTCTATTTGAATTATGAAATATTCGAATAAAATCTTTTTTCCTTTTTCTTTCCCTTTCTTTTCGAGGTCAGTGCATATGAGTTTTTTCTCTCTCTCTATGTGTGTGTGTGTGTGTGTGTGTGTGTGTGTGGTGGGGGGGGGGGGAGGGTGATCTGCGATCTGGCTCCACTATCCTCGACATATGCAAAACAAAAATGAATCTTTCCCAAAAACGTGGAAAGATACACGGCCATAATTTTTGTCTTTTGTGCATGTCAAGAGTAGTGGAGCGAGGCCCCTGCACTCTTTTTGCCTCAAATGGCAAAATGGATGCCATAACATGGAGAGATACAACATCATATTTGTCCTCCGCCACGAACCAGAATCGAGCCTACTCAGCTTGGACCAGGCCCTCTGCTGTCCAAAAAGTTGTTGCACTGCCCTGGAATACAACCCATATCCGGATTAAATTAATAAAATGCAATGTATGCATTGTATTTGTTTACAACACATATGCGTTATGCTCGAGGGAAGAAGGTAGAGCAGGGATGTGACTGCTATGGGGTTCCCTGCAATACTACAATGGCAATTAAAAAAAAGGAAAATTTTTTGAAATGCCCCTCCGACTTTCATTTATTTGCAATATACCCCTTTGACGGCCGGACTTACCCTGTCGTGCCCCTAGGGCCTCTGAAGTTTCGTGGAGGCCCATGTCTGTGAGGGGTGCAACTTTCCAGCATGCCCCTGCGGCCGTTGGTGACACTAGCGGCCGTTCCCCTGGCCCTAGGAGGGGAACTACTAGAAATTTGGAACTGATCCAGTAGGGGCATATTCAACATATTTCAGACTCATACGACACAAGGGGGTTTTCTGAAACTTCAATCGTTGTCAGAGGGATGCCACAGGGTAAACGGGTTGTTGAAGGGGCATACTGCAAATAAATGGAAGTCGGAGGGGCATTTCAAAAATTTTCCAAAAAAAAAGGCCTGAAAGGCTCTCTTGTCCAGATTTAAAAAAAAAAAAAAAAAAAAAAAAAAAAGAGATGGAGGGTGAGTCTTTGGAATCCTGAACTGCAAAGAAGGGCTTTATTATGGTTATGACCGCTTAAGCTCCTCTCTACCCCTCAACAAGCTGCTCAGTCTGAAAAAATTGATTTTGTCAGTCATAAAATAGTGTTGTTAGCTGTTTTCTCAAAAAATGAAAAAAAAAAGGTACTGTTAGCTCATTTCTCAAAAGGAAAACTAAGCGCAGTTAAGGTTTTCAATTATAAATGCGTTTAAACCACCACTACCTTTCCCATCTATTTTTTCAGAGGAGCATCGGGTAACGCGCTGGCATGAAACGGAAGGGCGGCCGCTGATAAATTGAATTGGCGGCCTCTCTCAATTTTCAGGCCAGCACGTAGCACCGACGACTGACATATGGGAAAAATATTTGTCATTAAGCGAGGAAAATTGTGAATGTATCTAACCCAACTTTAGGGTTCGGTGAGGATGTGTTGTATTCAAGGAATGAATGAAGTGGATTTAGAACTGAAAGTTACTCATTTCTCGAAACATATAAGGGCATGTTTGTCGCGGCTCTGCACGTGTTGGAGACCCACCCCTACTCCTCCCCCTTGCTCTTAGTGTTGTCTACCATCTCCTCTGTTGTGCTCCCACATCTGCCCACACTTCGACCATATCCCTCTCCTGTGTCGTGTGCTCCTCCTGCACAAGGGCGAACTGTACTTCGTGGATCGGATGCTACCAACAAGCACATTCCTACTGCGAAAGGAAGAAGAAAGAAAACCCACCCCGTAAAAGGGGGGAAAAAACAACAGCACAGACCCGACCTCCAAACCCCTTTCAAACCCCCAAAAAGGGGGGGAGGGGAGGACATAGCTCAGTCGGTGCATCCCCGAATCCAATGTATGTGGCGAATAAGATTGCAACGCTCTAAGACTATGTGCCTCGCTCCACTAATAAGGGTTTGGCTCCACACCCCGACCAAGTGTCAAATTAAACAATGCCACTATACCACAAAACCTGCATTTCCTCGTGCCAATTATTTTTTTGTGGGCCCGGAAGGGGCGTCACGCGAGGACCGCTTATCTTTTAAGAGTGTATAGGATAGATAGGAAAACAAAAAGAAAAGTGTTATTACTTTTTATCATGCACTTTTTTTTCCACTTTTTTGTTGTTACCACCCCACTTCAAAGATTTTTTTTTCCGGGAAGGGCCCAGAGGAGTTCAAAGAGGTATGATTGGGGTATGGCATTAAATTGTTCCTAGTGGGGTAGCACCACTCATATAGTATGACTGATTGCTATCTTAAAACATCTTTCGAAACACTTTAATTTCAAACACAAGATTGACAACTTTTAGTTGTCACAAGATTCAAGTCTTTTGGTACGTTATGGATGAAGAGAAGGTTGGTTACTCCAGCGGACTATAGGAACTGTGAGGAATGGTGTTGAAAGAACATACATAAATTCACACCTTTGCGGTTAGGTCTGCATGTATAGTCGCGACGTTAGATAGACTCTTGCAACTATGCCTCAAGAATGTATTCAAGTCATTACCTCACGAAAGTTGTTGTAAGGTGTATGCCTGAAGGTTGAAGATGGTCCTGGTCTGGATAGATTATCGCAACTTGTGCACTATATTTATGGGAATGGGTGAGAAGTCATCGGTTGGGCACACGTGGTTAATCAGGGGTGTTTTTCAACAAATGTTACAAATGTTACACCAAAATTGTCATATTGCCTAGAGTTTTTTTTTTTTTTTTTTTTTTTTTTCATGTGACATGTAGGTGCTTTAGGGTATGTCACGTGTCCACTTTTTACATGTTTGGATCATTAATGAAAAAGTTAGCAGTTCGTTGATTCGTTGAATGTTTCATTTTAACTCAGAGAGTGTTTTATGTTAGAATTTCATAGTGTTTTTTTTTTTTAATTTTAATTTTTTTTACCCGTTTTTTTGTATGTTTACGTTATGAGACAATATTATTTATTTTATAATTTTTTGCTTGCACCGAAACTATTGGCAAAAAAAAAAAAAAAGCTATTCGTTAACAACATGTCCGAATAAGATGTACAAGTTGGATATAGCAGTTAGAAATTTGCTTTAAAGATAGTATATGATATTATTATTACCACCAATTTGTAAGGGTTCCAAGTTGTCGGTTTTTTAGATTATAAAATATGATGTAAAATACAACATAGACTCTTCGCTAAATCTTCACATTGTCTTCAACTTAATCATAAAGAATGGTGTTGGAAAGTGTTCAAGTAGTCTAAAATATAGTATAAAGCAGGGTAACCGGCGTTCGGGACGGGCCGAACGCCCGAACCCGAACGCCCGAACGTATGGGACCCCTTGGGGATGCGTTCGGCCGTTCGGGCCGAACACATACTAAAAAAAAAAAAAAAGTCATCAAAAAAATCTAAAAAAAAAA
>BFEA01000477.1:594683-606568 GCA_003427395.1 Chara braunii
CAAAAGAAAGAGAAGGAGGGCGGGAAGGACGAAGAGCAAGAAGAAAGATACAGTTACAATGGCGCCAACCCAAGATTACAGTTACACACCCGATTAAAGGCGCCGTCTAATCAAAATTTCGTTGCAGCCGTAAAAAGAAGCGCGTAAGAAAGAAAAAGGGCGTCGCGCGACAAAAGAAAGTCCTGATTACAAAATTCTTAAATTCCTAACTAATGCGAAAGGCGAAAGTACAGGTTCCGGGAAGAAAGTCCGGAATTCCGAGAGCCATCAGGGCTCGACAAAATTCGAAAAAGATTTGAAAGAAAAATCCAAAAAGAACAAAGCAATTTCCAGCGCAATGTCCGCGCCCAAAAGATCGACGTCAACATTTATTAATCGCGCTCGCAGTGGCGCGCCAGCCATTCGGTCAACCAATCAATCAACCGGCCATCCTAAAACACACCCAGCTCCGAACCCAGCCATCCGAAAAGAAGCGACGAAAAAGACGAAAAAGCAAGGACACTGATGCAATTTCCTACCGATCCCGATCTCCCGTAATTGGCCCAACCTTCCCAACTTTGGACCCCTTATTGTAACCGTGCAGAAAGTCGCGCATTACAGAAAGTGGTTCGTCACATATGTGACGCCCAGGGGGTTCCAATATTAGCAAGCTCCTGCTTGCTTGTAACACGTGTCGATTTCTCTAATCGATCGACACGCGGAGTATCTCTCTCTATGCCACTTACCATTCAATTCAGTGTGGACGTCATCCAACGTGGCAATACAGTTCTTCAACTAATTCCTCAGGGTGGGCTTTCGACATTCCAAGGAGGGGGATTACACGTGCCACCATATTATTCATCCAATCACGAGCGTTCAACGGGAAGAGGGAAGGGCAGCCGATACATGGTGGCATGGCGACGAGGAGGTTTAATCGGGAGAGGAGGGAGAAAGCTATCCAACCTAGCCACCGTTTTCGGAAGTTCTTCATACCGCACAATCCGCTGGAAACGGGGAAAGCGATTGCCACTATGGGGGAGAGAGGCGAGATAGTCGGGATAGAGAGTGACGAAGGTGCGGAAGAGGGCCGCGCGAAAATGGTCGCAGTGTTCGCACGCGGGGATGGTCCCCGTGATGATGCAATACACCTCAACCATATTGTGGCCTCGCCACGCGGCGCTTAGGAGAAGTACGTGGAGATAGACATCAGGAAGGGCGCATCGGGTGGAAGGGTGGGGATAGACTGAGGCGATGAGTCGGGTGGCGTAGAAGAAACGAAAAGTATCAAAGGGGAAGGGGTTGCGAGGGAAGACGACGCGAGTAGTGGCTTGGCGGAGAGTGAGATGATCAAGGGGATGGCGGGATAACAAACGGGGATGAAGCCCGATGCCCCGCATCGGTACGTTGACGAATTGGTGGGCGGTTTGAGGCGGAGGGGGAGAGGGATCGGCTTCGTCGCCGTCTTGCTGGTGGGGCCGAAGTCTCGCCAGCTGTCGCTCCATCTTCGGGTTTTGGTAGCTCCGGATCTTTGGCCGGGTCGTCCGCTTGCGGTTGGCCGGCTGCGCTGGCCAACTTCAGTTGTCTTTTTTCAGCCGCGATTTCTTCCTTCTTCTGCGCCCGAGCCTCGTCACGCACCTCTTTCTCAAATCCTTCGTATTCCGACTCCTCTTCTTCTTCTTCGTCGTCTGGTTCTTCCTCTTCGCTCGGCTCGCCCTCGCTATGTTCGCTGTAACTCCTTTCTTCGGGAGTTTCTTCTTCATCGTCTTCTTCTGTCTCATTTCTGTTGCCGTGCTGTTCTTCTTCCTCCTCATCTGCTTCCTCTTCTGCTGCTAGCGCTTCGTCCTCGGCGGCTGCCCGATCGCGGAAGAAGGAGGGATTGATAATTCCTCTCGGATTCAGATACGCTTGCCGCGACGGCAGCTGGCGATCATTCCCTGGGTCCTCCAGACACGCAGACCACTGGAGGTACGGTGTGAGGCTCCGCGCAAGGACGTGCGGAACTGGGCTCGTGTCACTTTGCGAGATGATGTCCAAGGGGAGATCGTCCGCGAGCTGCGCGAGGGGGATCGTAAGTTCGAGGACGAGCGACCGTCGATGGCTGGGCCGTACCGAGCCAAACAGCAATCCAAGCAAGTCGCCCTCAACGTCCATTCTCCACGCTTGAATGATCAGCCACTCCAATCATTCGCTCCAGGCACGATGATCTTCGTCTTGTGCCCACGTCACCTGTATTTCGACCAGGCATACCGATAGCTCAACGAAGTCTTCGCGCCAAAGCCTCCACTGCCCAGGATCGAGAAGGGGGACTGCGAGAGGTTCTAGAACGAAGGAGAGACTAGGATGGAGACTAGACTGCCAAAAGATGGGAAAGAGAGAGGGGAGCGCAAAGGTGGAGAGAGGGGTAGGGTTCATTGGGGACGTTGGAAGGGGATAAGCTCCGGCAGCTCCACCGCTGGTTCGTGCTGAAAGGCTCGGATTCCTCCGAGCTCGATGCCCTCCGTGGGAAAGAGACTTTCCCTAGGGCGCGTGAGAGAGCGATTCCACTTCGCGACGAGTTGCTGCGCCCACCTTCTCAACTCCGTCTTGATGTCGGTATGCCGGAGTGCGTGGATCGTACTGATGTCGCCGCTGAAATCAATGGCCGTTGACACGTGGCTTACTCCTGGTGCCGATCGACAGTGGACAGTCACCGCCTGTGTGAGCACTACCGCCTGCGGGCTCCCTACAAATCGAAATTCCGTGGCGGCATACACTCCCGATGTACGGAAAAACTGCGCCAGCTGTAGCAGATCCGGGCTAAGTCGTGGGTGGTGCACCTGTCGGATCGCTGAGATGTATCCCCGTGGTACTAAAAGATGGTCGCCGAGGGCTCGCTCCGTAAGAAAGCTCATGGCGATGGTGGTGGGGGTGGAGTGTCAGAAATGGAACAAGAGGGGGACGAAGAGATAGGGGATAGACAATCGTCGTCCTCTTCTGCAGTGGAGGAGGAGACAAATGAGTGCGAAGATGGGGAAGGAGAAAGGGGGCGAAGATAGGATACGTGGCGGATGATCGGCCAAGCCGATCGGCTGCCGGAGACCTCAGGCGCAAGCCGCACGGTGTTCACGTCGTTCGGTCCGAGTTCGATTACGCAAAATCGCCCGAAGAATCGTGGCGCTAGCTTACCCTAGCGAGCACGTTTCCTCACCTGCACGATGTCCCCCAATTTGTACTGGGGCCGTGGACCCGCGTTCCTGTTTCGGGCCTCATAGCTTCGGACCTGTCGGCCTTGGGCCAACTCGGGCATTCTGTGGCGTTTTCGGGCTAGTCTAGGAAGGGACCGCTCCATTAATTCCAGGTGCGGCTTAGCCTTGTCCCGAGTTGTGGCCTTGGTGGGTCGCCGGTTCATTGTAGATTCATCCGGGAGGCTTGGTATTGATACGCAGACAACGCTATTGGTCCTTAATTGGAAGGGACTTAGCCCCGTCGATTCATGAGGTGTACCGCGATGGAGCGCCAGGATGTGGTCGACGATATCGGGCCAGGGCCTCGGATCCCGTGCCGCGATGTTGCGTCGCAGTGCTGTCTTTATCACCCTGTTGGCGTTTTCTACCAGTCCATTAGATTGTGACATATGGGGTGCGGTATTCCAAATGGCGACGCTATGTATGACCAAATTCCTCAGCACCTCTCCTCTGAATTCAACCCCGTTGTCAGTCAGGATCTCTTCCGTATCCTGGTGCATCCGAGAAAACGGTTGACGTATCACGCGATTTCGGCGGCTTGTCGCGTGCGACAAGGGTAGGCCTCGATCCATTTCGAAAAATGGTCGACAAAAACCAATAGGACTGAATACTCACAACTATTAGGGCCAGGGGGCACCACAATGACTATGTCGGTAGTGTCCATGCTGACTCTTTGAAATCGTCGTTCAACTACCGTTGGCACTATCGATCTTGGCGGTTGAATCGACGCCTTATCAGCAGCACTGACTTGACAGTTGGCGCCGATGTACTTTACATCGTCGTGGATGTTGGACCAGTACCACTCATTTTTGTCGATAGCCGACTCTGTAATCCGTACGGCGAAATGAGCCGCAGTTTTTTCATGTGTGGTTTTAACCCAGTCATACCTCATGCATGGATGCGGTACAACCATCCAAATCCCACTGCCGTCTGTTTTTCGTTTTCCTAATCTGCCCTCTATCCATATGTAATCCCGAGCCCTCTCGTTGGCCCTCCTTTGATCTTCCTTGGTGAAATCCTGAAGGGGGTTGCCAACCAGGGTGGCAATCAAGGCGATATCAGTCCATGCTTCGGCCCTTCTAAACTTCCGGGTCTTTTCCAACCCTTCTGATGTGGCATCCAAAAAGCAAGCCTCGTTTGGAATCTTGTCAGTCCAACACAAGGGGCACAACCACGATTTACTATCGTTTCTGTATTGGATGCATGAGCCATGGGCTCGTGCGACACACTGTCGACAATTTATCCAGTCTGCATACCCTTCCCCGTTAGGACGCATGGAAACCGAGTACACACGGGAGATAGCTTCGCAAAAATAGCAAAATTTATCGGGCAAGGAGAGGAGAGACGAAGAGGAAAGGGGAGAGAGAGGGGTAGTGGGGTTACCTCCATCACCCATTGCCGCCGTTTTGTTTCTTGCCGCGTGGAAGAACTGCCACTTGTCCGTACTTAGGCTCGTTGGTCAAGTCCGACTCTTTCCACGGTGTGATGTCCTCGCCCTTTGGTACTTTGGCAGGTCGATGCAGACATGTCAGTCCGTCCGCGTTGCCGTGTCGCTCTGTCTTTCGATGGACGATATCAAAGTCGTATTCTTGTAGCCGCACCGCCCAACGGCCAATCATGCCCGTGTAATTGGTGAGTTTCTTCAACGCTAACAAGGGTTCGTGATCTGTTACGACGAGAAACTTCTGCCCGTAGAGATACGGATGGAAGTGCTGGATTCCCCAGACTACTGCATAGCATTCGCCTTGAGGTGCTGAGTTATTCCTTCGCTCATCCGATACTGTGCGTGACGAGTATTTGATGACGTGTTCACGACCATCGTTCCCCTTCTGCGCTAAAATAACGGAGATAGCTTCCGGTTGCCAGTCCGTGATGAGAATGAACTGTTTCGAGGGGTCCGACCGAATCAAAATAGGGGCCGTCGCCAGAGCGTCCTTGAGGGTTGTGAAAGCCTGTTGTTACTCTGCGTCTCAGCTGAGAGGCTGGTCCTTCCTTAGCAGGTTCGTTAGTGGTCGTACAATCGCGGCGAAACCCTTGATGAAGCAACGATAGTATGACGCCAACCCTAAGAAGGCTCGAACCTGCGTCAGTGACGTGGGAACTGGGGCTTCTCTTACCGCCGCAACCTTACTTGAGTCCGGCCTCAGTCCTCCACGTGTCACGACGTAGCCCAAGAACGAAATTTCCGAGAGGAAAAACTCGCTCTTCTCGAGCGCGATCTTGAACCCAGCGTTTCTCAGCGCTCCCAATGTCCACTCGATGTGTTGCGCGTGCCCGTGACAGGTCTCTGAGTAGACAAGGATATCGTCCATGTACACGATCACGCAAAAGTTGATCATCCCCTGTGTTAGCCGCGTCTTGTTGACGAAGTTCTGGAATGTCATGTTCATCGCTCGTTGAAACGTGGCAGGCGCGTTGCAAATCCATCGGACACCGAACCCACTGCCACATGCCTTCAAACAACACGAAGGCCGTCTTTGGTCGATCTTCCTCCTTCACCAGAATGTGATGGAAGCCATGCTGAATATCAAACTTGCTGAAATAATCAGCGCAACCAATCGCATCCATCAAATCATCAATTCGGGGGGGGGGATACACATCTTTAATCGTGATTTCATTCAACTTGCGATAATCGATGCATATGCGAATTGATCCGTTTTTCTTCGGCACTAGTACGACGGGAAATGACCATGGTCCGGTGGCGGGTTCAATCCACCCGCTGGCTTCAAATTCTCGAATTCGTTCGAGAGCCTTTTTACGCTCTATCACGGGGTATCGGTACGGCTGACAATGGATCGGGGAGTGATGTCCCGTCTGTATTTCGTGTTGAATAACTAACGACAGGCCAACGTCAGTGTCTGTCACGCTAATCGCTCCCCGATATTCTGTCAGAATGTCCGCAATCAATCGATGAATCTCATCGGGTACGTACCGTGGCACGTGTAACTCAAAATGTTGCTCCCAGATGCGTACATCTATCTGTTTTGTGGGTGCAGGTTTCGCCACATCGGGCGGGGGTGCAGAAATGAAGGAGTGATCCGATCGCCAGGAGAACACCGTGGCCATCATCTAGACGTCTTCTTCCCGAATGGCCATGTGTCCTTCTGGGGTAATTCCGTCACAAACATCCTGCCATGGTACAGTCCTAGTCGCGATCTTTACTCCGAGTTCGTCTGAGTCAGCTTCGAGGCGCCCAGGGGGTTTCAAAGAACTTGCTTCCGCCCCCAAGCGCAACAGTCGCACTTCTTTTGCGGGTGTCAAGAGAGACCTTGGTAGATCCGTAATGTCGCAGTAATACTTTTTGTCACTGTACCGGGCGAGGAGAGGGGTGATTCCTTCGTACAAGGTTTGAGGGGGTTCCAAGGAATCGACCATCCTTGAAATCTGTACGAGGGGTTCACCCAAGATCATCGCCTTGGTCTTTTGAATGTTCCGACTGGTCAGATGCATCGTTCTTGCTATCGATCTGGGTGGCGGGTAGTAAACACGCTGTCGTGCTAGCTTCAAGATTTTTGGATCGTCCTCATCACTGCTGTCTGTATCATTCGTCGATGACTTTCCATCCGCGGATTCATCCCAGGAGATCATGCGGAGAGTCCCTGCCATCATTGGCGAAACGTGTGGGACAACGTTGATGGTGGTACGAAGGGTTAGCCTCATAGGTACAACATAGGGCTTTCCTCCTGTATTTCGGAGGACGATCGATCGTCGTTCGAAATCCAGGTCTACTCGTAACGCTACAAGAGCAGGAAGTACGAAAAGGACGTGGTAGGTATTCACATCTTATACGACAACATGTCCCAGTGCATGCACCTTTCCTAATCGAAAAGCGACATTGGTCATCCTTCCTACGGTTTTAATCTTTTATTCGTCAGCCGAAACGAGCTGATCTTTCTCGGAAAGCATGATCAGGTTGTTTTTCCTTCCTGCCCTTTCGACCACTCTTAGTGAAATAGCCAACACCGCCGCTCCCGAATCTATAATTGCGTTGTAAGGAATTCCCCAAATTTCAATATCACATTCTGCGGATTTCCACAGGATGGGTTTAATCCGCAAGAAATGATCGTCTTTCTGGATTAACCCAACCCGAATTGGATCCGACGTGCCAAATTGGTTTTCCTCGGGAGTGGGGTTTTTAGACTTTACGTTCGGAATTCGGGCGAGGGCGAATTGTTTTCGGTTCGTCTTGCAGTGCTGTAGCATTCGCTCATTAGCTTGTTCCGAGATCGAAAGCAAATGATCGATCAGAAGCGGGATCCGATGGTCCAAGGCTCGAACGATGTTAAGCACATCGATTTCCCCAGTGACGAAGGTGGGTCCTCCCGACTCCATCTCTCCTGTAGAAGGTCGCCACTCCGCCACCTCTTTATGTTCTGGTGCTGGTCTGATCGTTCCGATCATTTCCAAGCCCGGGATAACCAAGTGATACGTACTGATCTAACGGAATTAGCTCGACGGCTTCTTCCGTGGTGGCTAAAGCACTTCCCCCATCTTTTACTTCTTCCATCAAAGCTCCTACTCGTCCTGGTCCGTTAGCGATGGGGGCCGCGGCCATCGGCGCGACCCCGACACATTGTTGCGGAGGCCTGTGAGGGCAATCACGAGCTAGATGCCCAGGTTGATGACATGCATAACAGACGTTCAAATTGCTTGTGACTCCTCCAAGAGCGGGTGCCGGGGCTAACCCTTGCTGAATCGGAGGGGCACGCACCGCAATAGGCCGCATGTTCCTCATCATGGCTTCCAACCAAGCATTGTGCTCTCGCTGCTCCTTTTTGCTTTCCTGAATTAGACTAACCAAGGTTTTGGTCAGCTCGAGTATGGCAGTTGATTCATTCGATCGTACGGGAGTCTCGACTGGGGGCGGGGGTACCGTTCTTACAGGCGTTGGCATATATAGGGACAACGACACTCGGGATCTCACTTGGAACTTGTCGTTTAGGGGCTATCTGTTCCATGTAGGTGACAGGACCTGACACAAACCCCATGTTTTCAAATTTGTTTTGCAGCGCAGCTAGTTCAGCTCGGACTCTCATGAGTTCGGACGAATCTCCTTCCCTAGAGTAGTCTTCACCTTCCCGGAAGTTCGACGCGAACTTCCGTTCCATTTCTTCTGCGGCGGCCATGATCTGCTGTAGCGTGTGATTGATGGGGGAAAACTGCTTTCGCAGCTTCGCCCTTATTGTTCAGCTGCAGAGTCGGTCTATGAACAAATCTCCCCCTACTTGCTCGCCTCGCTCAGTTTTCACAAACATTCGGTAGAACCGGTTTCGATACTCTGCGACAGATTCGAGAGGTTTTTGCACCCAATCCTTGATCATGTAAAGCGCTTGCTCTGGGTGAACGTAATCAAATCGATTCAGTAAGTCTCGTTCAAAGGTCTGAAGATCTACCCATACATAGGTACTAAACTAGTGATGAGCGTCTCCTCCTAATCGAGCGGGGATGTTTACCTGAGCTTCGTTATTGTCGTATTGCTGCGCTCTAAGCGTAGCCAGCCATGCTCCTGCGAGATGGTGTTCTGGAACGAATAGATAGAGATCAAGTTGCATCATGGGAGCCCGTGCTTGTGGGGCGGTTTGATTAGGATTCGGTTGATTAGCATTTTGTTGCGGATTCAGATTTTGCACATTAGGAGCCACATTGGCTACTCGTCGATTAGCCGATCTGCTTCGGGTGATGACAGGGTCGCGTCTATGCGCGTTCTGGGGGCGAGGCCACCCTCGGTTAGCCAGATCGCCTAATTAACGTGCTATTAATCCTAGGACCCAGCCACGTGTCAGGCTCCGATACCAACCTCACGCCCAGTGCGACTTCCCGATCGGAGTGGGATGTGGGCCTGTAAGTGTGAAAAGGGGTGTGCCAAGGATTTTTGGGGAAAGTGGAGTCCCATGTCAGAACTGGGATCTCCTGTGACAGGGTCTTTCGGGGCCACGAGTTCAATTTGGCGAAGAGGGCGTTTTCGGGTTACCAGCGCGGTTCGCTCAGGACAGAGCGAGCCATTGGTTTCGGGGACGGCAGTTTGGGGGTTGGTCCCTTTGGGGTAGGTGGGGTTCTGATGAGTTCGTCTGTCGGGAGTTGCCACGTGGCACAGGTCGTCGCGCGTGCGGTCTACGCCTTCGGAACTCCGGGGTTCTTTGATCGCCGCGCCGCCGACAATTCCCACAGGGTGTGCTGGGCCAATAGGGAGCTATGGCCGGCCACGGAACGACACTGAGTTGATGGTACGGAAGAAGAAGGCGGAAGGGAGGGAAGCTGGTGGTGATGACGACAAATCCCGGGTGGATGAAGTAGTAGGTATGGTCGGGAGAAGGGAAATCAGAGNGAAGAAGAAGGCGGAAGGGAGGGAAGCTGGTGGTGATGACGACAAATCCCGGGTGGATGAAGTAGTAGGTATGGTCGGGAGAAGGGAAATCAGAGCACCGGGGGGTCGCTAGAGGCGGCGCAGTGGAACTCCCGAGGACATAGTCGATTCTCAGTGTGGCAGGGGTATCGCTGTCTCAGGATTTCGTTTATCCAAGGGGTGAAGTAATCTGGGTCGTATGATGAGTCGGGATTCCAGGATTGCGTCATTGTGTCATTGCGGTATTATGAGTTGCCTAAGGGCACGTCCGCGGCGATTGCGATTGCCATATGCGAGCACGTGCAGGCTACGCAAATGGCGTCGGACTTACGTGTGCTCGTGCGGGGCGACTGCGCCGTTGCGGATTCCGGGATGGGGTACCTGCGATCGATGGTCTTGACGAGTCGACGCCCGGGGATACGTGTAAGTGCGCAACTCCGATCGTGTTTTGCACGTGTCCTCGCGCGACGTTCGCCAAGCCTGGCATCCCATCGTCTAATCACTCCGTGCTGTTCTGAGCATGCAAGATGCAACGATCACAACCAGCTCGATCAAAACACAAGCAGAGACAAAGGCAGGATTACCGATTGCGCAAAATCCCTATTCTACACACGAGTGCGTCGAATGCGACCAACAAAAACAAAGACAAGGGTTCATCAGCAAAAAGATAGGCAATCAAACATGGCATCCATTCTGTAATCATACACATAACACATCAGAGATGGGAGAGTCGCGAGGGCAAATGTGAGCAAGAACCCCAGATCCAAATTCCGAGAAATTGAAAAGAACGGGCAAACTGCCCGAAGCCGAAATCAAAATTTATGTACACAAGACAAGAGGGAGAAAAGATAAGGAAACAACAAAACCTCGTCCATCAACCTCAACTCTCTCTCTCTTGCTCTTCTTCTCCGATGTGGACAATCCGTCGTCGCGCACCAACCCACGAAGCCGTCACCCCGCTTAGTCCTCCCGCACCCGTCAGGTTCGCCCGCGCCCACAGTCCGTCGTGGCCCGTGTTAACCCCGTTCGTTTGGCACCAGCTCGTCGGGCCGCCCGACTCCTGCTCTACTCACCTCTTACTTCGCTCGTGTGCCGACCCTTCTGGATCGCGCAACCCCGAGCTTTGAACAGCTGGTTAAGAGAGCCAACTAATCGCGCAGCCGAGATTTATAGCGTGACAGCATGCGCGAAGAACACGGAATTACCAAGACTTAGAGGGGAGATTAGAGAGGGAGTGCCTACGTTCTGCATGACCGGGCCGCGGCGTGGGGGACGTAGCCACTCTCCACCCATTGATCTGAGCATGCAGTCTGTAGTCTAAAAAACGCAGCAAAAGAAAGAGAAGGAGGGCGGGAAGGACGAAGAGCAAGAAGAAAGATACAGTTACAATGGCGCCAACCCAAGATTACAGTTACACACCCGATTNCAAAAGAAAGAGAAGGAGGGCGGGAAGGACGAAGAGCAAGAAGAAAGATACAGTTACAATGGCGCCAACCCAAGATTACAGTTACACACCCGATTTAAGGCGCCGTCTAATCAGAATTCCGTTCCAGCCGCAAAAAAGAAGCGCGTAAGCAAGAAAAAGGGCGCCGCGCGGCAAAAGAAAGTCCTGATTACAAAATTCCTAAATTCCTAACTAATGCGAAAGGCAAAAGTACAGGTTCCGAGAAGGAAATCCGGAATTCCGAGAGCCATCAGGGCTCGACAAAATTCAAAAAAGATTTGAAAGAAAAGTCCAAAAAGAACGAAGCAATTTCCCGCGCAATGTCCGCGCCCAATAGATCGACGTCAACATTTATTAATCGCGCTCGCAATGGCATGCCAGCCATTCGGTCAACCAATCAATCAACCGGCCATCCCTGAACACACCCAGCTCCGAACCCAGCCATCCGAAAAGAAGTGACGAAAAAGACGAAAATGCAAGGACACTGATGCAATTTCCTACCGATCCCGATCTCCTGTAATTAGCCCAACCTTCCCAACATAGGACCCCTCATTGCAACCGCGCAGAAAGTCGCGCGTTACAGAAAGTGGTTCGTCACAACGCGACAGTTCGAGCAAATCCAGGACTGGTAGCTGTCCGTGGCGTTTTCCTGGAAACCCCGCAGTCCAAAAAAAATTGAAACGGTGTGCGGGCCGCAGGGCCTTGAAATTCGAATCTGAGATGGTGGACCCAGGCCTGAAACGGCGTGCGGACCGCAGAGCCTTGGAATTCGAATTTGAAACGGTGTGGACCCCGGTTATCTGCGTGCCATCTGGATTTGTTCCGCGCCATCTCTCTCTCTCTCTCTCTCTCTCTCTCTCTCTCTCTCTCTCTCTCTCTCTCTCTCTCTCTCTCT
>BFEA01000477.1:608908-625076 GCA_003427395.1 Chara braunii
GAAGGCTTCGAACCCACCACCTATCCCCCAAATCCATGACGGCCGGAGTTTCTGTCTTCCGCCGCCATGGCCCTCTCCCCTTGATGCCTTTTTCCATCCTGATGCATGACGACAATTCGTTTTTGCGGAAACCCTTCTGATTTTATTGTTTCGGAGTGATCCGACCCCCACGGGACTTCGCGATGACAGTTCGACTCCAGGGTAACCTCTGGCACGAAACGAGAGCCTCACGTCCTGTCCGGGAGACTCCAACCCTACGGCCAAAAATCCTCGGCCACGCCCCCCCTAGAACTCTGATCGGCGACCCAGTACGGGAAGCTGCGAGGGGGCGTGAGGTTGGTATCAGAGCTGATTTGTTTCGGCTCTGAGGTTTTCCTAGGACAATTACCCTGTTTAAGAGTTTTTCCTTTTTGATCTTTTTAGTAGATTTTTCGCATTTTTGAGTAGGCTGTCTCCCCGTCAACGGCGTCCCTCGAATAGCAATCAGAACCGAGCGAGAGGCCGGGCTCGAGGTCCGCCTCCCGCGATGGTTGAACCCGGAATTGGGGGTGGAAACGACGACGATAACCACGGGGGGATGGCCAATCATCCCCTGTATTTTGTACCTCCTCCCTCCGAGGTTCCCATTTTTTCCGAAGATGATACCGACCCTCGCACCTGGCTAGCTGCCTTGAAAGCCCAGGGCTGGTCGGACCAGTTGCTCCGAGAACGAATTCCCGAAAGGTTAGCCAGAACCGCTTTTGAGCGGTATGGACAAAACCCTTTCACTAATTGGTTAGCCTTCCAGAGGAAATATCTCGACAGATTTGATCACATCGCACCAAGTCAATGCCTCCGTCTAATAAAGGAATATACGCAGCAGCCTCGGGAGACCTTGGCTAGATATGCTGAACGCTTTACGTACCTAGCCGAACGCTCCGGGGTGGACGAAAAAATGGTACGGACTGATTTCGTCAGAGGATTGTCAGATTCTCGCTTGCGGAAAAAGATCCGCAAGAAATGCAACCCTATAGAACATACCCTGATGGAGCTAATTCAGTACGCAATTAAGTATGGGAAAGAAAATTACGATGTGGGCTTGGACTCAGAATCTGACGAAGACGACCCTTCGGGTGTTCGACGCAATAGCTATTCCGCTACGACACGAATGTTCGAAGATCGCTTCGGGTTGGGTCCGACAAAAATAGGCTCGGATCGGAAAGCTTCTTCCTCTGCTTCGACCTCCTGTCGCTCTAGTCAAGCACAAGGAGGCCGGGGCGAGGAAGAAGTGTCCATGAACGAGGTCACGGCCCAATTAGTTACGGTAGTGGCCCCGTTGACGGAGTTTGTTCAAGGTTTGCAGCGGCAACGCATAGCCGCCGCACAACGGCAACCGGCGGCTATGGCCGCTGGGGCCCCTATGATAAGACCGGCCGTGGCCGGGGTTGTCCCGCCCCTACGCTGTTATAATTGTAATCAGTCGGGCCACCTTGGGAAAGATTGTCCGAAACCTCGAACTCAGAGTGGACCCGCGGGTCCCACCGGACCTTCCCAAATCCCGCTGGCTGTTCCAACCGCTGCAAGACAGGGGAGGGTAGCCATGGTAATGGACACTGGAACGACGGAGATGGTGACCCCTGCGGCCACCGAGATCGGACCCAATGAGTACATGGCTGTTGCGATGTTCGAACCTGGGACCATTGGAGTGATACGTCACGTCCAAAGGATTACCGAGGAAAGCGACCTCGGGCCTTGGCGGCCGGGGTTCGAAGATCTCACGGCCCCTAGCCCTGAGTACAAAGACGGTCACATCGACGTGTTGGATGCATTGAAGGCTCTGGATCTGCGGATCCCCGTCCCCATTCCCTATCTGCTAACCATTTCCGAAGCGGCTAACGAAAAGTTGATCGAACGATGCCTCAAAAATAGGAGTCGCTTCGAGGAAAGTTGAAAGGGCAAAAAGCCCGTCCTACGAGACCTACCCCCAAACGAAGAGTCACAACCCTCGACCTCAAAGGTGCACAAAGCCAACCGGATAGGAATGATCCAGACCGTAGATCCTGCCTCGAAAAAACCCGAGGTCTTCCTCCAAGCCTATCCTATAACCTGGAAAAGCGTTGAGTGTGATTGCGAGGTCTGGGGAAATCCCTCGGCCGCCATCCTAGACTCGGGATCGTCAGCGGTCGCCATTTCTTGGAGATTGACGAAACAATTGGGAAGGGAAGGACAGGTTCAGCCCCTCCGACCGGATGAACTGTATATATCCGCTACGTAAGACAGTATTCATTGTAAAGGGCGAATAACGAACGTGCCTATACGGGTGGGGCGGGTGCATTGTTTGTGCGACGCAATCGTGTTGGATGTACAGGCGTATGATGTTCTGCTAGGCATTCCGTGGCAGGCGGCGGTCGGAGCGCGAATGCACTTTGACAGCTGTAAGGTGGTGCTCACGGCCCACTCCAAACCACAAACGATACCAATGAGATTGGCGGTGCGTATGCGTACCGAGCCGGCGCCTCGAATCACCACGAAAGCCCACCAAATCAACATGATCCGACGCCTGTCGCCAGGTGAAAATGAAACCTCGTCGGGAACTGACGAGACTAACGTTCCTGACCGATATTCGATCAGGGTTCAGGATCGGTGGCGCCATTCCTGGCGACGAGAACCCCTAGAAATAGTTTGGAGCGAGTCCAATTGGTCGCACGCGTTCTCCTCCGTGGTGCAGGGGGAACCCCTGCTGAGGGCGTCCCAAATAGCTGACCTTTCGGAACCCCCTGCGTCCTTATATCTCAGGACGGACCCCCTACCTGAAAGATTTACCGAGCTTAGGGGGCTATGCGATTTATCTTTTTGACCTCCATGGCCCTTACTCACGAATGAAAAAGCCGCGATACTCTTGAAAGAGGGGGTGTCGTTTCAACCCCGAACAAGGGAATATCGGTGGGGACCGAGGGAACTGACGCAGACCTTTTCGGTAGAACCCTTGGCCGAACCCTCGGCCGAACTCGAACTGGATAGTGACAGTGACATGGAAAGCGAGCCGATGAGTCCAGCGGACAATTTACTTACTGCGACTGTCCTTTCGGCGAAAACCGACAACTCTTCAACAGAAAAATTCTCTAGAATTAAATAATCATTCTATATTAAAATTACGTTCTAAATTTCAAATTTTTATTCCATCTTAAAAAATGTCATTCCAATTTTAAAATTTTCCTTCTTACTTGAAAACTTTCCTTCCAAGAATGGGGTATTCCTTCTTATTTGAACTGCATGCCAGAAATGCAATAAAAGTCTGGACGAGTTCATGAAATATTTTAATTGGATTGTCATTCTAAGTAAATATTTTCAGTCATAAATAGGTTAATTCAATCTAAATTAGAAGATATTTGTTATAATAGAATGAAAGTTTAATTAAAACATTTCATAAACTCATCTAGACTTTCATTCCATCTTTAGGAAATAGATGTAGTTGGAAGGAAAAACTCATATTTAGACGAGAACTTATCAAATAAAACTAGAAATTTTAGAATTGGACGAACATTGGAATGAAAGTTTATAAATATGAAAGATTTTTTTTTTTTTGGAATGTTTTTTCAACTTTCATTTCTCGTGGGAATTTTTCTGTTGTTTGTTTGGGGCCTCACGCGATGGCAACGCGGCGGTTCTCATGGTTACGACGACGGTCTCCCTTCCTGGGGGAACCGTAGAAGTTCTGTTACCCGCCCGTGTTCCGGATGAATATAGACGCCTCCTCATGACCGTTATACGGGCCTATCCTGAGGCCGTCAGTATTCAGGACCATGACATAGGGCTAACCCCTTTGATACAGCACGCGATTGATACTGGGGATCACGCCCCGATACATTGCTGACCGTACCGATATTCCCTTAAAGAAAGACAGCTGGCATTGGAAAGGGTACAGGAATTCGAGCGGTTGGGGTGGGTCGAACTATCGCTGGGACCGTGGTATTTTCCCATGGTCCTCGTGCCAAAACGAAATGGTTCGGTCCGGGTATGTATCAACTACCGAAAATTGAACGCTATCACTACCAAAGATGTGTATCCCTTGCAGCGAATCGACGATTTATTAGATGCTATCGGGGCCGCTCGAGTCTTTTCCAACTTGAAGTTCGATATCCGATACGGTTTTCACCATGTCGCAGTCCGACCGGAAGACCGACCCAAAACCGCTCTTGTCCTATTTGAGGGCACGGGGCAATGGGTCCGGTGTCCCATGGGAATTTGTAACGCCCCTGCAACGTTTCAGCGGGCCATGAATATGGCCTTCGCTGAGTTCGTTAACAAAACCCGACTAACCTTTGCCCCTAATCAATTTTTGCGTGATTGTGTACATGGATGATATTTTGGTCTTTTCAAAAACACACGAGTACCACGTGGAACACATTGAGTGGGTTTTGCATGCATTAAAAGATGCGGGGTTTAAAGTGGCATTGGAGAAAAGCGAGTTCTTCTTGTCGGAGATCTCACTCTTGGGGTACATCGTCACGGTCGATGGACTAAAACCGGATCCGAGGAAGGTGGCAGCAGTTCAAGAAGCCCCGGCGCCGGTCACACTCACCCAGGTTCGGGCTTTTCTAGGGCTGGCATCCTATTACCGACACTTCATCAAGGGGTTCGCCGGTGTAGCGAAGCTCCTAACGAACCTGCTAAAGAAAGAGGAGCAGCTGATCTGGACGCCGGAATGCGAAGCGGCGTTTCAGGCGTTGAAGGAGGCTCTGACATCTGCTCCTTTGTTGGCGCGTCCCGACCCGACAAGACCGTTTGCACTTTACACCGACTGGCAGCCGCAGGCGATATCTGCGGTGCTTACTCAGCACGGGGAGGACGAAAGGGAACACGTCATTGAGTATGCGTCCAACACGCTGAGCCAGGCGCAGGCTAATTACGAAGCGTGCAAAGGCGAATGCCTGGCGGTGGTGTGGGGGATTCAGCATTTCCGACCGTATCTTTAAGGCCAGAAATTCGTGCTGGTAACGGATCATCAGCCGCTGGTGTCCCTACGCAACAACACGGACTACACGGGGACGCTGGGAAGGTGGGCGGTGCGCCTGCAGGACTATGACTTCAACATCTGCCACTGTGCCACGCAGCAGTATGGCAACGCCGATGGATTGACGCGCCTCCAGCCGCCCAACAAGTGTCCCGCCAACGAGCGACTCATTCCGTGGAGGCCAGAAGCCGCAGCGACGAAACCGCGCTACGGGGAGCTATACGTGCTGCGCAAGGACGACGCCCGAGTCCGGAATGGAGGTTTCGCCGCAGATTGCAGACTCTATCTCTTTGCCCTCATCCAACTCCCTCGCTCTCTCGTTTTGTCCCTACTCGTCCCCTGAAACACATCTAAGTCCCTGTTTCTTCTGTACCTTGCCTATGGTCCCGGACCAAGAAGGGTCACATTCGGGAGGGCCCAATTTTCTTTTGTGGGTGCAGTGTAGTCAGTGTCAAGCGGTCAAATCCCACGGACAATGCATTAGGTACCGAAGTGAAAAGACGTGGGTCTGTCCCAACTGCAGAACGAACCAAGTCCCTACCGAGAAATGGTATCTGGACGCACGGACCGCCGACGGATTCGCGCCAAGTGCCCGCCGGGCAGAAGTCTGGACGGACCTTCTGTTGCTACGGAGGCTGCCAGGCGACTCGCCGTCAAAACTTATCAAAGCCGAGCGGCGGAGAGTCACGGAGCGGGCGCAGGACTATCGTTGGCAGGGACCGACGTTACAAAAACGAAAAGTCGATGATGGCGGAGGGACTAGCTGGTTGACGGTTCCGCACCCTTTCGCTAGGTTCGATTGGACACGAGCCGCTCATGAAGAGGATGCGGTCCATTTCGCGGTCTAGTACACGGAAAAAGCCATCGAAAAGAATGGATGGTACTGGTCGGGAATTCGGGAAGATGTGAAATACATCGTCCAGAACTGCCCGGCCTGCGCGGCGGACAAGGCGCCGGTACAGATGCCTCGAACGATGATGCCTACTCGTGTAGAGCGCCCCTTTTAGAGGGTTAGCATCGACACGACGGATATCAATGTTCCGAGAGGTCCCGTCGATCAGGGAGAGCTCAATGTTCTTTTAGTGGCCGTCGATCATTTTTCGAAATGGATTGAGGCGTACCCTATGACCAGCCGGAATTCGCAGGAGGTAGCCTGGTACGTAAACCGATTTTTGTGCATGCATCTAGACGTAGAAGAGGTACACATGGACAATGGGTCGGAATTTCAAGGCGAAGTAGAACGGCACCTAGTCAGGGCGGACGTTAAGATTATCTACTTGCCGGGGCATTGGCCTCAAGCCAATGGCCTGGTAGAGAATGCCAACCGACTGATTAAGACCGCTTTTAGACGGAATATCACTGCGGGAGACACCCGGCCCTGGCCTGTCATTGTCGACCACATTTTGGCCGTCTATCGGACTACCCCACATGGTAGTACTGGGGTGTCCCCCTTCCAACTGAGAACCAATAGTGTCCCTCGGGTGCAGTTGTCCCCGTTGGTAGGTACGGAAGTTAGAGCAACACAGGCCCAACACAGAGATAAGGCCCGCCACTACATGGACTTAATGGCTAGGGCCTATCCCCCGTTAGCTCGCCGGCGACAGCGGGCCGTAGATCGGACGCATCAACGGCAGATCCGCGATTATGAGAACCGACATGCGTCCGCGGGACCACTTCCTCGCGGTAAAATTCGGGACTTGGTGCAGGTACGGAAATCCGCGAGCTCCTCCAAGATCCACGCGCGCTACACAGGCATTTACGAGGTAACGGAAGTTGGTGCACAGGGACAGCACTCCGTGAAGCTGATTCCCCGTCACAACTCCCAGGCCCGACCGCTGACACGGCACGCTGCTGCGCTCCGGCCCTTCCAGTCATCGCTAGGCCCCATACGGACCCCCGCTCCTGCGAGATCATCCTCTCCTTCTTCGTCTTCCTCCTCTTCCCGATCTGCCTTGTCCATTGGTGCTGAGAGTTTCAGGGAGCAGGATGAACCATTGCCAACCGGAGCATGAGCCCCTCGAGCATTTCCAGACGCCGCTTGCAGATCGCTCGTTGCGGCATCAGTTCAATGAGGAAAGGCATTTGCGGTACGACATTCAGCAGGTGAACGTGCCAGCGCCCGGGGTTGCTGATCTGGCGGCGTACTCGTTACTTTGCGATCGGCTGACGTATGCGGGGGTGTACGTGGACGTGACGCAGTTGCCTCGGCGGGAGACGACTCCAGTGTTCATCGAGTTCCGCACGCTCTAGGTGGCACCCAACTTCGTGCATAGCGTCGCCACCTTTATCAGCGACTTGACAATCCTGCCACCGCCGAGTCGGGAGCTGGCGCGAAGTTTTGTGCACGCGTACGTGGTTCAGGCAGCCAGATCGGTGGCCAGAGTGCAAGGACGGGGGGGACACCGATTCACAGCCCACGAAACGCTGTTGCGCAGGGCAGAGGACGGACTAATCGCGTTGGTGCCGCAGCTCCCCGCGCTTATTCCTCCCGCTGGCCCTCTCAACTTCCAAGCTCTTCCCCCTGCCCCGTACTAAATGCCTCCCTTCTTTTCTTACTCCACTCTCCCCTATCAACTCACGGAGGGCCCTTATCCTATGCACGAGTTTTCTCGAGTATCTGGTGGAGCTAACTGACGTGGAACCGCTGGCCTTCGCAGATGAAGACGCGTGGGAGTTGCACCGTGCGCTGTACAAGTCGGTAACGTTGGGGATGTTCCGATTCTTCGTGGATCATGAAGACCACTGCATCGGGGAGCACTTCGCCGTCTACTACGTCATCACACGGCCCAAGCCGGCGCAGAAGGAGGGGACAGTGGCACTGTACCCATTCGCCCAGCTCCAGACGATCGATCCGCGATTGTTGGAACTCATACATCTTGAGCTCCTCTCCATTGCGCAAGTGATCGCGAACGAGGAAGAGGAGATCCAGCCACGATTGTGGACGGCGACGGCCCTGCGGAGAACGTACAACGAGGTCGTCATCCCCGATTACATTGCGCATCGCACGGAGAGGTTGGAGGACTTCCCGGAGGAAAAGCCGTTGCGGCCTCCCTCGTCGTATCCCCGACCGGCGCCACCCAAGGCCCCCAGGAAGACGCCGAAGAGGAAGAGACACCACCCGTCACCAGGAGCGCAAGGCAGCAGAATCGGTGGCGGCGCGGAGGTGATTCAACCCGCGTGTACGCGGAATCTTGACCCCGCGCCTGGGAGTGCGGCGACGCTCGTTAAGGCAATTGTCGTGCCATCGCCGCCCTTCCCGCGCGTGCCCGATCTCAATCTTGATGGAGCCGGGCCATCAGCAGCATCAGCAGCCGGGGGAGGAAGCCGAATGGGAATACTTGATCCCATATCCAGACCCCCCGTCCTCGCGGGACCTCTCCGCTCCCACCAGCCACCCTGGGGTGCCCCGATCATTGACATTAGCAGTTCCTCCGAGCCGGATGGTCCATCCGACAGAGGTGGATTTCATGGTGGAACCCACCACCATCAGGCTCGAGGCCATCGCGGGGGCGCCGCGCCCTGATCCGGCGTGGGAGCCATATCTGACACCCCCTTTTCAAGGGTGTATTGCGGCGCGACTGGCTGGGACGCTCATCTACGAGACCATGCAGCGTCCCAATGTGATGTACCACTTCCTTGTCTTCGCGGCGCAGAAGCGGGAGCGGTGGCCTTACACCGAGACTCATGTGGTGATGAAGGGTCCAGGGCCCCGATCGGTGCGCAAGCGGGTGGTGCGAGCGGTGGCGGATCAGGCGCCACGTGTCCTGTCTCATGTGCCGCGGGCCTTCCTCTATCCCTCATTCGTCCAGCACCACTTCCAGGAGGAAGATGCGCCGACGACTCCCGCGGCAATGACCGCTTTTCTTCCACCTATTCCGCCCCCTCTCAATCCCGACATCAATCACTTCCTCTGATCACCCTCGTCTACCTGTCCCCGCTTCTCTCCTTCTCCTTCTCTTCATCATCTTCTTCTCCTATGCCCAAAGTTCGCACGTCGAGATGCGCTGTATATTAAAACAAAAAATAATAATTATAAAAAAAAAAAAGAAATTTATCGATCGGGCCTGCTGACGATGAAGGGGCCGCCCGATCGGACGTATACTATGGGAGGAGGCAATGGAGGATGCACGATGCATCCACGTAGATTAGGAAGATGATCGGGCCAGCTGACGATGAAGAGGCCGCCCGATCATCTAAGACATGATGACCCGAGCAGTCGGGAGACTGCTAATTTTTCGGAACCCCCTGCGTATCACAGATGTGATAAGCTCAGACCCGTACCGCACGGCTTCCCGTATCCCTGAGGAAGAATCCCCCGGAATTCCCTAGGCACGGATGTGGACAAACAAGAGTTTTTCTTTCTTTTTGCTTTTGTTTTCTTTTTGAAACGGCTTTTTCATTTTTGGTTAATAACCCCCGCACGGGGGAATAGCGGCCGCGGTATGAAAACCAAGAAACGGGTGCGGTTGGGACTTTTTGAATTTTTGCGCGCGCACGCCTAAGCTCCGATTTCTTCGCGTGTCTCGCACCCCCGTTTCTTGCTTTGCAGCCCCGCGCCATCTTCCTTTCTTGCTGTGCGCGCTTCCCTCAGGCCGGACTCTTCGTCTTCCCCTATGCCCAACTTGATCCTTACCCCGTCTTCCTCCGCGAAGTGATTGGCTGCGTAGTTGGGATGCTCGGATCAAGGTGGAGAGCGGGAAACGGCGCCCTTGAACGAACACCCCAATCACGTAGGACCATGCAACCCCGCGGGTCGAACCCTCTAACTCCCCACCGTTCTTCTGTCCTGCTCATCTACACCCTGCGCTGCCCGCACCTCGCGCTGACAACCCGCCGCCTCCCGCGNGGGTCGAACCCTCTAACTCCCCACCGTTCTTCTGTCCTGCTCATCTACACCCTGCGCTGCCCGCACCTCGCGCTGACAACCCGCCGCCTCCCGCGCTATAAATTYGYGCAACCCTCTCCTCTCCTCCTCTTTGATCTCGGCTGCAATGCTGYGYGAGCTATGYGCGAAAGTCCGCGGYGCCGAACAGGCTYGACGAGCCCAAGGACGGGYGGAGTGACGACRTGGGKTGGACCCGCGGTAGTYTCGGGGCGAAGCAGTCGGAGGGRCTGAGYAGTGGTGGGGATTGGACGCCRGCCKCGGCAGGGCCTTGTGGCTATGGTGGTCSGTGGTCTTGGGAGGTTTGAAGGCTGCGCCTGGGRGYKGCAGTTAATTGAAATTTTTGTGTACAAGAAGGACTCGCTTTTATCTCCATTGCTGCTTTGTCTATGCATGTCGTGTGCGTGAAGCCCCGAGTGATGGGAGCTGGTTGTGCGCATGAGTGATGTCGAAGKTCTATGGATGATTCGATGTCCTGTCAAGGGTTGTTGATTGCATGCATGTATGTGTGTATGTACTTGTCCGGGCGGGGACGGGGGAACTGAACTGGGGGACCGTCTGCTTAGGAGTACGAGTSTGTTGATCCTGTTGTTCCCCTCCCCTCCGCGGCCTTTCCTGCGCGCACGCGCGGTCTCGGCGTAACTCACTCTCTCTCTCTCGATCGCCTTCCTTTTTGAACTGATAGTCATCGCTTTTGAACTTCTTGTCCCTGTCCCGGTGACGTCAACCGCCTGCGTCCGCGCGGACGGTCGATGCCCCCGCAAGGGGAGACAACTTAGATTTCGTCATCTTCCCCCGACGCACCCACTTTTGAGAGAGAAGAGTTGCGTCGAGTGTTGTATGGAGTCGGTGTTGGTTCGGAGGACCGGGAGCACGGGATCTTGCCCGAGTTCATCGCGTACCTCCGATCGTCTCATCTCGCTACCGACCTTCCCCATCACAGATGACGACAGCGTCTACTGCGATGCGGACGTATGGCGCGTTGAGGCGGACGGAGCAAGTGTGTTGGCAAGACCCGCCTTAGGCTTGTGATATAAGGGGGAACGGGTTTGTCTTGATTGATCGTTTTGATTCCCTGACTCTAATATTGCCCTATACGGGATTAACTGCGTTGCCCTGGTCGGCCGCTCACGCCGCGTGGCGGTCGCGGTTTGATTGTCACTAGTGTCGCCAGGGGGACTCGTGTTCTTGGCGACGTTTGGTCCTGGGTTACGAGGGAGCGACACGTTTCCTCGAGCTCTCCCGTAATGCGGGGGCGCTGCCCGCGCAATTTCGAATTCGGATGCCGGCGAGTCCTCCCGACGTTTCACCCTCTTTGGAAACTTCCGCGCGGACTTTGCGAGTCCGATGCCGAGGCTTGAAGACCTCGAACCAACCACCTCTACAACAAAAACCCGATTGTCCGGTCACTTCGTGAGGCCGATGACGAGGCCGGAAGGCTTCGAACCCACCACCTATCCCCCAAATCCATGACGGCCGGAGTTTCTGTCTTCCGCCGCCATGGCCCTCTCCCCTTGATGCCTTTTTCCGTCCTGATGCACGACGACAATACGTTTTTGCGGAAACCCTTCTGTTTTTATAGTTTTGGAGTGATCCGACCCCCACGGGACTTCGCGACGACAGTTCGACTCCCGGGTAACCTCTGGCAAGAAACGAGAGCCTCCCGTCCCGTCCGGGAGACTCCACCCCTACGGCCAAAAATCCTCGGCCACGCCCCTCCTAGAACTCTGATCGGTGACCCAGTACGGAAAGCTGCAAGGGGGCTTGAGGTTGCGTATCACAAGCTGCCCGTAGGAGGCCGAGGAGGCCATGGTCCTTGAGTTGGAGGCCGCGGTCCTTGAGTTTTGAACATTTCGAAATCAAAAGGGTGTGGTTCCACTTCTCTCGAATAGAAAAGCACTTCCAGTAGAACACGTTGTCGTACCAAATTCCCTTACAAAGGGTATTTGGCGTACTTTTCGCAGATCACACCGGTGCAGTTTTGGTTGTTGTTGACGGCGATGTCACGGCGTGTGTCGCGGGGCCACAACCTTTGGAAGGAGTTGGCAAGATTGGGTCGAAAGAGAACCAGCTTGTGAATGAGAGATTTGTCGAGACATGCCAAATATGATCACTGACACGGGCGGCGAACCACATCATGATATATGGGGGATAATGTTGAGTTATCGCCTTGATGAGTGACGCTCGCGGTGTGCTAGGCAACATCAAGGGCTAGCGGTGGCGTGCCATTAGTGCTGCAGACGGCATGTTGACAATTGAAGTACACAATGCCTCGGCCTCGCATGAGTGGTGTGAAGGTTCGACGCCCGTGGGTTCAAATTATGGGCCAAGAAGTGACCTTGGTAGGGTTTGGTAGACTGACCACGATTACAGATGCTTTTCATATAAAATCATGCGCCTCTTGAATCCAAGCTTGGGCTGAGGCCTATTGGTTATAACACTGGACTTTCAAACTGAAGGTACAAGGAATCAAGGTCAACTGTCAACGACAAGGGAATGGTGGAGAAAAACATGAGGGGTTGAGGGTCCTACAAGACTATCCTGTGACGAACCACTTCACGAACCCGTGCTATCTTTCCTACCCTTTCTTTTGCTTGTATCCTACCAACCCCAGGAAAAACCCCGTTTTGATTTCTTGCTTTCGGGTGCTGCATTTTCCTTTTTTTTTAGAGCTCTTTCGACTGCTGAGTTCTGTTTTTTTTCTTCTTTTGCAAAGTCGGGAAATACATGGGAAATTGCGCGCGCCTTAGCAAGCGCGCTGGTAATTGAGCTCGGCAGTTGGGAACTGTGGGATAAGCGGAACTTCGACGTGTCCTTTTTGGGTGTGTAAATGTTCTTAGGCGCGTCGGGGAAAACTCTCGGAATTTTGCGTAAATACGAATAGGCGTAGGATTTTTTTTCCCGCGTCGTTTTTTTTTCGCGCGCGGATATGGTGATTTCGATTTTTGAATTGCGATAGAAGCAAGCTGTAACTGTTTTGGTGCCTTTTTCTTTTTTTTGTTGACGGCGTCGTGCATGCAAAAGCTTCTTCCTCTCTGTCCCCCGCACCGCTCCCTGCCTCGCCTCCCTTCCCTTCTCCCTCCTTTTTCTCTCTCCTCGTAACTGTTTTTCCTTCTCCCTCTCTCTCTCCCGCCTTGCTTTCGCGTGCCCATTTCCCTTTCTCGATCATCTGAATCTTGGACCTGTCTTGCGCCACCTCTCGCGCCTTTTCTCTTCTCAGCCTCTGAGCCTGGCGTACGACGCCCAATCGATCCCCCGATAACTCCCACTCGCCAATCAAGTGTGTGGATCGATAGGACCTACCTATCGCGCGACGGATCTGATTGGTTGAACCTTGAGTTCCGAGGGATCAACATGGCGTTCTCGGAGCGCTCTTCTCCAAGTCTTCTCCTCCTTCTCCTCCTACACCCCCGCCTTCCCGTCGTTCTCTCCCCCTTCTATCTCCTTTCTCGCAACTATAAAACCCGCAAGCGCGCCCGTAAATCTCTCTTACGTTCTCAATTCCTAAGCCAGCTTCCGGAAAGCAGTGGCTAGGCAGATTGGATTGATGCGAGTCGGAAAGTCCTGTCCGGCTGACAATAGGCTGGCCGGTTGCGCGCTTGATCGCCACGAAGGACTGTGGGATCCGGGCGAACCGTGTCGAGTTTACGACAGTTGGGCGACGATCGCAGTGGTGGGAGTTAGCATGCGACGACCGGGATAGTTGGTGCGGATATGAGGGTTGATGATTGGAGTTGAGTGAGTGAATGGCCCGGGGCCATAGTGGAATGAACGGCGAATGTGCCTTAGTTGCGAATTGTTACCCTTGGCGTGAGTGTAAGGCGGCGACGCCGAACTTTTCTCTTTTCGGAGCTTGTCATGTTCTATTTTACTCTCTCTCGCTCTCTCTCTCTCCTCTTGAATGATGATGCGTCCGAATGATTGTCCCGCTCTTGAATGGAAATGAGTCGGCATTCTTTGTAAAGGAACTTCTTCCAGAACTCTTCCATTAGTTTCCTGGGTAATCGTCCTACGCAAGGACCGTGTTTTCTTGTCTTGTGAACGGTGGATGCCTGTGTACTGAGTGATGCGATCGATCTTTTCCTGTGCATGTCTCATTTTTGCATCTTTCACAGTGAATGCATGTAGGGAATGAGTGACTCTTTTGTTGAATAGACGATTGCCATCGGGATTTTATTCGAGAATGCAAGAGTGTTTAGATCCGTAGCTTTGTTTACACTGCGCATGCCATCTGCCTTATGATGCACGACATCGGTAGCCAAGTCACGAGGCGGCCCTGAGAATCAAGGCGCCTAGGGACCAACGTTGTGTTGGGCTGATCGAACCCATAGCCATATGCGTGATCAAGCTGATCTGTGTTTGCTCTCTCTCTCTCTCTCTCTCTCTCCCTCTCTCTCATGTCAAGAAGGATTGATTGAGTGTTGCACGAATGATTTCTGTTTTTAATGACGTCTCGGGATATTTGTGATTAAAGGATATGTGGACTGACAAGAATCCTTCGACTGGGCGCCAGCCTCCCGTATCTCCCATCCCAACGCGACCTTTTCCTAACAGTAAGGAAAGGACACGTGTATGCGAGTGAGACGTACGAGAAGCCCTTGCACGAATCGACGGACAGTATTACTTCCCTCCCAAAAATCGTTGTTCTGGATTCGTAGATGCGGGCTTTGTTATTATCGATACGCACTTCCCACCTTACTCGGTATTGTTGCCATTTAATGAGTTGATCGTCATTCCGTGGACGGCAGTAGAACCCCACCGGCCGCGCACTCTATGCACCGAATGTCAGCGTTTTGAGCGCTACGAGTCCAGGAGTTTCCACTACCGTGTGCGGAGTGAAGACGAGCATAAAGAAAGAGCCACACGACTGAGACCATTCACGTCGGACTCAGAACTAACCAGCGAGCGACGACGAGATTTGATACAGAAACGAGACACGCGAAGCATGCCAAAACCTTTTTGCTCCAAACGACGGGCGGTAGCTCGGTGCACTCTGTGCACCGAATGTCAGCGTTTTGAGCGCTACGAGTCCAGGGGTTTCCACTACCGTGTGAGGACTGAAGACGAGCATAAAGAAAGAGCCACACGGCTGAGACCATCCACGTCGGACTCGGAACTAACCAGCGAGCGACGACGAGATTCGATATGGAAACGAGACACGTGAAGCGTGCCAAAACCTTTTTGCTCCAAACGACGGGCAGTAGCTCGGTGGGAAGCCCGACATTATTTTTTGGATTGAATTTGGGTCTTTCTGTTTTCGCGCCACGTCCGCATGCGCATTCCGCGACACGCAAAACTAACCAACTTGCTCCATCAGACCAACACGGGGGATTTCAGTTCCGTCTGTGTCCCCACACTCAATTTCCAAAAATCCTTGGCACACCCCATCTTGCTGTTTTTCTGGGCCTCTTTCCGCATGACTACGTGTCGGCTCCGATACCAACCTCACACCCTGTGCTGTCTTCGTTCGGAGTGTTAGTCATGCGGAAAGAGGCCCAGAAAAACAGCAAGATGGGGTGTGCCAAGGATTTTTGGAAATTGAGTGTGGGGACACAGAGGGAACTGAAATCTCCCGTGTTGGTCCGATGGAGCAAGTTGGTTAGTTTCGCGCGTCATGAAATGCGCGCGCGGACGTGGCGCGAAAACAGAAAGACCCAAATTCAATCCAAAAAATAATGTCCGGCTTCCCACCGAGCTACCGACCGTTGTTTGGAGCAAAAAGGTTTTGGCACGCTTCGCGTGTCTCGTTTCCGTATCAAATCTCGTTGTCGCTCGCTGGTTAGTTCCGAGTCCGACGTGAAAGGTCTCCGCCGTGTGGCTCTTTCTTAATGCTCGTCTTCACTCCGCACACGGTAGTGGAAACCCCTGGACTCGTAGCGCTCAAAACGCTGACATTCGGTGCACAGAGTGCGTGGCCAGTGGGGTTCTACTGCCCTCCACGGAATGACGATCAACTCGTTAAATGGCAACAATACCGAGTAAGGTGGGAAGTGCGTATTGATAATAACAAAGCCCGCATCTACGAATCCAGAACAACGATTTTCGGGACGGAAGTAATACTGTCCGTCGATTTGTGCAACGGCTTCTCGTACGTCCCACTCGCATACACGTGTCCTTTCCTCACTGTAAGGAAAAGGTCGCGTTGCGATGGGAGATACGGGAGGCTGGCGCCCAGTCGAAGGATGCTTGTCAGTCCACATATCTATTAATCACAAATATCCCGAGATGTCATTAAAAACAGAAATCATTCGCGCAACACTCAATCAATCCTTCTTGACATGAGAGAGAGAGAG
>BFEA01000477.1:625115-649991 GCA_003427395.1 Chara braunii
AGAGAGAGAGAGAGAGAGAGAGAGAGAGAGAGAGAGAGAGAGAGAGAGAGCAAACACAGATCAGCTTGATCATGCATATGGCTACGGGTTCGATCAGCCCAACACAACATTGGTCCCTGGGCGCCTTGATTCTCACGGCCGTCTCGTGACTCGGCTGCCGATGTCGTGCATCATAAGGCAGATGGCATGGGCAGTGTAAACAAAGCTACGGATCTAAACACTCTTGCATTCTCGAATAAAATCCCGATGACAATCGTCTATTCAACAAAAAAGTCACTCATTCTCTAGTACATGCATTCACTGTGGAAGGTGCAAAAATGAGACATGCACAGGAAAAGATGGATCGCATCACTCAGTACACAGGCATTCACCGTTCACAAGACAAGAAAACAGGGTCCTTGCGTAGGAGGATTACCCGGGAAACTAATGGAAAAGTTCCGGAAGAAGTTCCTTCACAAAGAATGCCGACTCATTTTCATTCAAGAGCGAGACAATCATTCAGACGCATCATCATTCAAGAGGAGAGAGAGAGAGCGAGAGAGAGTCAAATAGAAGATGACAAGGTACGAACAGAGAAAAGTTCGGCGTCGCCGCCTTACACTCACGCCAAGGGTAACAATCCGCAACTCAGGCGCATTCGCCGTTAATTCCACTATGGCCCCGGGTCATTCACTCACTCAACTCCAATCATCAACCCTCATATCCGCACCGACGATCCCGGCCATCGCATGCTAACTCCCACCACTGCGATCGTCACCCCGCTGTCGTAAACTCGACACGGTTCGCCTGGATCCCACAGTCCTTCGTGGCGATCAAGCGCGCAACCGGCCAGCCTATCGTCAGCCGGACAGGACTTTCCGACTCGCATCAATCCACTCTGCCTAGCCACCGCTTCCCGAGAGCTGGTTTAGGAATTGAGAATGTAAGGGCGCGCTTGCGGGTTTTATAGTTGCGAGAAAGGAGATAGAAGGGGGAGAGAACGAAGGGAAGGCGGGGGTGTAGGAGGAGAAGGAGGAGAAGACTTTGAGAAGAGCGCTCCGAGAATGCCATGTTGATCCGTTGGAACTCAAGGTTCAACCAATCAGATCCGTCGCGCGATAGGTAGGTCCTATCGATCCACGCACCTGACTGGCGAGCGGGAGTTATCGGGGGATCGATTGGGCGTCGTACGCCAGGCTGAGAGGCTGAGAAGAGAAAAGGCGTGAGAGGTGGCGCAAGACGGGTCCAAGATTCAGATGATCGAGAAAGGGAAATGAGCGCGCAAAAGCAAGGCGGGAGAGAGAGAGGGAGAAGGAAAAATAGTTACGAGGAGAGAGAAAAAGGAGGGAGAAGGGAAGGGAGGCGTGGGAGGGAGCGATGCAGGGGACAGAGAGGAAGAAGCTTTTGCATGCACGGCGCCGTCAAGAAAAAAAAGAAAAAGGCACCGAAACAATGACAGCTTGCTTCTATCCCAATTCAAAAATTGAAATCACCATATCCGCGCGTGAAAAAAAAACGACGCGGGAAAAAAAATCCTACGCCTATTCGTATTTACGCAAAATTCCGAGAGTTTTCCCCGACGCGCTTAAGATTATTTACACACCCAAAAAGGAAACGTCGAAGTTTCGCTTATCCCGGAGTTCCCAACTACCGAGCCCAATTCCCATCGCGCTTGTTAAGGCGCGCGCAATTTCCCATGCCGATGAAGGAAGTACAAGGAACGATAACTTGAGTCGCGGATGAGATCGCGACAACATCCGTGGCAAGATCTCTGCAGCCCTGTCATATGCAATCGTCTGCCTCGTGGAGATCGTCCAGGTGACGACATCATGGTCCACCCGATCTCCGTGGGCTCTGCGATCCTGGTCGTTGCAGTCCGTCGAATCAGCGCGTAGGTTGACGTCATCGTCGATGGAGTGATCTTCGCGAAGCTTACTGATTCATGCCGATGAAGGGAGGAGAGAAAGAAAAAAGGGGGGGGGGTTTCAAGTGAATGGGATCTACCACCGCCTAGTGGGAATGGGCCAGTAGAGGCGGTACATGTCGGGGATCTCGTGAGGATGACGGGGAGGGAGTGGGGGTAGGAAGTGGTTCATCTCTTCCATGGTCACCGGGAGCTCCTCGTATCAGATGATCTGATGCAAGCGGGGGAAATGATCGCCACTGCGGGGGAGGGAAGCGAGGTAATCGCGATAGAAGGAGGAGAGGATGCGGAAAAGCGCCGCTCGAAAGATCTCGAAGTGGCGACAGGCGGGGATTGTCCCCGTGGCAACGCAGTAGATCTCTACTACCTTGCTTCGCTCTAATGCAGCGCCGAACAGAAGGAGATGCCTGCAGAATGTGGGAGCAGCGGACTGAAGGGAGGCGTGGGGGTGGGGTAGAGTAGAAGTCACGAAAGAGATGGGAATGGAAAGGGTGGGAAGGGAAGGTGACGGGGGTACGGATCTGTTAGAGGGTGAGGAAATCAAGGGGCCGGCGGGACAGCGTCCGAGGACGAAGGCCTATCGCCCGCATCGGTACGTGGGCGAACTGGGGGACGGGGGGGGGCTGGAGGAGGAGGGGGATCGGCGCCGTCTCCGTCGCGCGGTACTTGAGGTGGCGGCTGCAGGGCCGCCAGGACTCGGCGGCTCTGGCTCCCTGGTCGGATCGCTACTGATGCGCAGGCTGGCTTCGGTAGCGGACTCCAGCTGGCGCTTTCCGGAGGCAATCTCTTCGCGCTTTCGCGCCGCTTCCGGATCTTCCGCCTCCGTTCCCGTACGCGTCGCTTCCATCGGCGGGGCTTCCCTCTCGGACCTGGTTCCTTCTTCTTTCTCTTCCTCCTCACTCATCTCGCCCTTGCTATGTTCACTATGGCTTCCCTCCTCCGATGTTTCCTCGTCGTTGTCTTCTTCTTCGTTGTCGTCGTCGTCGATCACCACTTCTTCTGCCCTCGGGTAGAAGGCGTAAGGGATAATCTCGTACGGCTTCAGATACTCCTGCCGCGATGGTAGCGTATCCTCATCCCTAGGTTCCTCCAAGCACGAAGTCCACCGAAGGTACGGGTCCAAGGATCGCTCGAAAATGTACGGAGCAGGACTGTCGTCACTCTAAAAGTAGGTGTCGGGTGAGAGAATGTCCGCCAATTATACGATCGGTGCGATGAGCTCCTATGCAATCAACTGACGGCGACCCGGTTGTACCGATCCAAAGAGGAATCCAATAAGATCTCCTTCCGCGTTAGTCCTCCAACCCTGTATGATCAGCAGCTCCGGATTCTCGATCCRYGTGGGGTGCTCGATARTGCYYRTCCACTTTACTTGTACTCGGGCCAGACAGAAAGACAATTCCTCAAAAGTTTCGCGCCACAGTCGCCAATGTCCGGGATGGATAAGAGGAACCGAAAGAGGCTCGAATGAGAAGGAGAGAGAAGGGTGAAGATCGGATTGCCAGAAGGTGGGGAAGAAAGAGGGAAGAGCAAAGATGGAGAGAGGAGCGAGAAGATTGGCGTGGTTCATTGGGGATGGGGGAAGGGGACGAGGGTTGGAATCACAACTGGCCGCTCGCGCGGTGCTCCGCGAATGCCGTCAAGGTCCGATGCAGAGATCGGAATGATGTTATATCCTTCTCGAGCGAGGACGTGCTGCCACACGTTGGAGACTTGCTCCGTCCACTCGCGCAGCGAGGCCAAGATCGTGGTATGCCTCTGCGGGTTGACCGAGCTGATGTCACCGGTGAATCCCGCCGCTGTGGTGACGTGGCTCGTTCTGGGGCCCGCTCGCCGATGAACTGCAGTAACCTCTGCGAACACTATCGCGTGAGAGCTTCCTTCTATCCGAAACGCAGCGGCGGCACAGATACCTTCATCGCAGAAGAATCGCATCAAACGGTGGAGATCCGTATTGAGCCGAGGGTGACAAACTTGCCAAATTTATGAGATGTAGCCACGTGGCTGCCGCAGTTGTAAGTCAAGAACCCGCTCCGTGATAAAACTCATGGCGAGGTTGGAGAGGAGGACGAGGGACAAGAGGGAGAAAGAGGAGAGAGGGTTAGATCGTCGTTGTTTTCCTCACTTTCTGAAGGAGAAGAGGGAGGAAGATCGGAAGGAGGAAGGAGACGGAGGTGGGAGGTATGCTGGACGATGGGGACGGAGTTATGACTGGCGCTAGCCTCAGGCGCGACGCGCACCTTGTTGGCGCCGTTGGGTCTGAGTTCGACAACGCGGAAACAACCAGAGAACTTGGGAGCGAGTTTCCGGTCGCGTGCACATTTATGTACCTGCACTAGGTCCCCTTATTTATATTGGTACTGGGGCCCAGCATTCCCGTTCCGAGCCTCATAGCTGCGGACCTGTCTATGGTGGGCCAGTTCGGTCATCCTTTGCCTTTTCCGGGCTAGCTTCGGAATGGCCCGTTCCATTAAGTCGGCGTACCTCTTGACCTTGGCTTTGAGGACCGCACGCGTGTCTCTACCCCCTGCTTCGGCAATTTCCGAGTTACCCCGGTAATCGACACAGGGGAGGCTATTACTTCGAAGCTGAAAGGGGGTGAACCCCGTAGACTCGTGAGGGGTAGCCCGATGGATCCCGACAATCTGATATACGATTTCGGGCCAAGGACGCGTGTCGTGTGCCACTAAGTTCCTGCGAAGAGCGGTTTTAATCATACGGTTGGCATTCTCGGCCAACCCGTTCGACTGGGACACGTGGGGTGCCGTATGTCGAAGCGTGATGCCCCTTCGCGCAAGTAGTTCTTCTACCCCACCTTTAAATTCAGATCCATTGTCGGTTAGAATTTCTTCCGTATCTAGATGGGTATAGACGAACCGTTCGATGTACGTGGCTATTTCTGCGGTCTTTCGGGTCTTACATGGATAGACTTCGATATACTTGGAAAAGTGGTCAATTAATACTAATAAAATAGAATATTCACAGCGGTTTGGGCCAGGTGGCACGTCAATGTCGGTCGTGTCCATACTAACTCGCTGGACAGGACGCTCTACTTTCATTGGTACGATCGTGTTTGGTCCCCGTATGGGGGCACGATCAGCGACACAGACTAGACAATTAGCGACAATGTATTTGACATCATCTCGTTTATTGGACCAGAACCATCGGTTCTGGTCTACAGTTGCCTCCGTGACTCGTATCGCGAAATGAGCGGCCTGTTCCTCGTGAGCAGATCGGATCCAATCATATCTCTGGAATGGATGAGGAACCGTCAACCACGAACCCGATCCGTGAGTTTTACGCTTTTCCAAATGACTGTTGATCCATCGATAATCCCGAGATCTCTCGGTTGCCCTATGTCTGTCGTGTTTGGGGAGGTGACCCAATGATAACCCTGCTAATTTTGCCAATAAAATTTTATCTGTCCAGACCTCCGCTCGTCGGTATGTTTCAACGTATTCAGGGTCGTCCGTACGGGCGGCCTCGAATCGAACCTCCGTGGGGAGCTTGTTCGTTCTACATAGGGGGCACTTCCATTCCTTGCTATTCGTTCGATATCGTACACAGGCCCCGTGCGCACAATTGACACACGTGGCACATTCTACCCAATTGACAAACCCAGTTTCGAAGGGATGACAGTCGATCCCATAAACCCGTGCAATGCATATGCAAAAATAACAGAATTTATCGAGGAGGGTGGCAAAAAAAGTTGAGGAAGTAAGCGGGGCAGAATTAGTAGGAGAAGAAGGGGTTGTGAAGGCAGGCGGAGTAGTCATGATGACAGAGGGGAAGAGATGGGACTGAATTGTGGAGAGAGTAAAGTAGGCAAATTAGTCCTAGTATCACTTACTGCTTCGACAAAATCTCCACTTGGCCGTACCGAGGTCCAATTTTCTGCTCGGGTTCGTTCCACGGGATCACCTCCTCACTTTTCAGAACTTTCTCAGGCCTGTGTAACCGTGTCAATCTGTCCGCGTTCCCATGTCTCTCGTGCTTCCGATGGCGGATGTCAAAATCCATGCTCTGTAGCACGGTTGCCCATCGGCCAATCATGCCCGAGTAATCCTTCGATTTCTTCAAAGCCATCAGGGGCACATGATCAGTCACCAGGGTGAACTTTCGCCCATACAGGTAAGCACGAAAGTGACTGATTCCCCAGAGAGCCGCATAGCATTCTCCAGCCGGAGCGGCGTAGTTGCGCTTGTAGGCGGGTACCGATGGAGCAAGTTGGTTAGTTTCGCGCGTCGCGAAATGCGCGCGCGGACGTAGCCCGAAAACAGAAATTCCCAAATTCAATCCAAAAAATACTGTCGGGCTTCCCACCGAGCTACCGCCCGTCGTTTGGAGCAAAAAGGTTTCGGCACGCTTCGCGTGTCTCGTTTCCGTATCAAATCTCGTCGTCGCTCGCTGGTTAGTTCCGAGTCCGACGTGGTTGGTATCGGAGCCGACACGTGTCGGTTCTGATGATAGCAAGTCGAACTGGCGAGAGGTAGGAGAGACCCTCAACTAGCTCGTCGAGATCGCCCCGTAACCAGGTCTCAGTCTAGTGCGGCTGTGCCAGCAATACCAATGGTGGACGGTACTAGGGCGATTGTTAGCATCTCCTACCTCTCGCCAGTTCGACTTGCTATCATCAGAACCGACACGTGTCGGCCCCGATACCAAGCACGTCGGACTCGGAACTAACCAGTGAGCAACGACGAGATTTGATACGGAAACGAGACACGCGAAGCGTGCCAAAACCTTTTTGCGGTAGCTTGGTGGGAAGCCCGACAATATTTTTTGGATTGAATTTGGGTCTTTCTGTTTTCACGCCACGTCCGCGCGCGTATTCCGCGACGCGCGAAACTAACCAACTTACTCCATCGGACCAACACGGGGGATTTCAGTTTCATCTGTGTCCCCACACTCAATTTCCAAAAATCCTTGGCGCACCCCATCTTGCTGTTTTTCAGGGCCTCTTTCCGCATGACTAACACTCCGAACGGAAGACATCACAGGGCGTGAGGTTGGTATCGGAGCCGACACGTGTCGGTTCTGATGATAGCAAGTCGAACTGGCGAGAGGTAGGAGAGATCATCAACTAGCTCGTCGAGATTGCCCCGTAACCAGGTCTCAGTCTAGTGCGGTTCTGCCAACAATACCAATGGTGGACGGTACTAGGGTGATCGTTAGCATCCTTGCTCCCTTCCCCTTCTTCCCCAACCATACCCATCCCGAGGCTTGGCTGGAAGTTGTCGAAGCTCAAAACTACAGCGCAGCCGATTTTCCCCGTGTTCTGACATTGCTACTCCGCAATACCTCGCACGACTGGTTCAGAAAGCATACATGGGTAGATTGGGAGACTTTTAAGCGTGCATTCTTGGCTCGATTCGATACGGTTAGTGAAGATGCCGCCTGGTACGTGCTAAAAAATCGACCCCAATGACCAGGGGAACTGTTACCCGATTTCGTTGATCAATTTCAAACCACATTGGATAAATTCTGTCCGAGACTTGTTTATTGATCACCTTCGAAGTCCAACCTTGAAAGGGAAACTGCAAAAAAAGGTTCCACCAAAAACAACCTAGTTGTCGGCTATCATCACTAAAGCGTTGGAGCTAGACTTGGCTGATACAAAAAAATATATCAGCCAGGGAGACGAGGATATTACAGATACCATACGGGATGTAACGGCCAAGAGGCGATCTTGGCTACAGGCGGTCGAACTGTTTTATCCCCGCCCCGATTATGACCTTCCCTGCGGAATCGTCTCTGATATCCCGGCTGCTTCTTCTCCCTCTCCCCCGGTGAATCAACCAATCGCAGCCGTTAGAAGCGGAACCCCATCCGAACCCCCCTCGCCAACCATAACCAATTTGCATCTTGCCCAGATGATCCAAACGACCACTACTAAGCAGTCCGAATGGATGAGTAACCTGATCCAAATGCAGGCGGCTCACATGGAACGGATGAAGCCGATAATGAGCTGGCTCATTAAGCCTAACACGGCTCTGGCCCGACCTACCCCTGCATCGTTTCTGCTCTTACCTGCTCCACCTGCTCCAGGATTCGCCCCTAAGTTTCCCCTTCTAGCTAATCCGGCAGGAAAGATCGAGTGTTTCAACTGCAAACAGCCCGGGCATTTCGCCCGAGACTGTCCGCAGCCAAAACGTAATCAGCCTCCCCCTGCTGCGGCCCGAGTCGCCCTTAATCAAGGACGAGTGGCCGCTCTGATGGACACGGACCAGGGAGGAGAAGCCGTAGCATACGCTCCAGAACAACCTTCCCCTTCGACGACAATGGCGTCGACATCAGGAGCCTCTTCCTCTGACACTGCTGACGTGGTCGATCCCCTCGAGTATCTCCATCTTGCCGGAATGATCGGAGCAATCCGATCGGCCCAAGATGATCTCGAATGGGTCGATCGCGAGTCCAATCCTGGACCACAGTTTCAGACAGGGGATATTGATGTACTGAAAACGCTCAAGCAACTTGACATTCGCGTGCCCATCCCAGTGGGACATCTGCTCACCATACCTGAAACAGCGAACGATAAACTGTTACAACATTGTCAGAAAAATCAAAAGCGCTTCACCTATCAACGCGTACAACGGATGTTGAAGAAGAAGAAAGAAGGTGAGGAGGTTGCACCCCTCGAGCCGGACACAAAAGAACCTGAACCCGAAGCCGCACATATAGCAGCGATCTCTTTAGCAGAAAAGGATCACTTTGTACGAGCTCGACCGGTACAATGGAAAAGTGCGGAATGTGACTGTGAAGTTTGGGGTAAGCCGTTTAATGCCCTTATCGACACAGGGTCTTCTGCAGTGGCCATATCATTGAAGACTGTTAAAAAGACGGGACGACTTGGATTCTTTCTTCCTCAATCTGGCAAAGACAACTATGTCTCTGCCAACGAGGAAGTAATGAACATCGTAGCCGTTATTGAGAACGTAGCTGTAAAAGTGGGAGGAGTACAGATCCTTGATTTCGCACTGGTAATAGATGTACGTTCCTACTCTGTATTGTTGGGATTACCCTGGGCAATGGCGGTGGGTGCACGTCTGCATTTCGATTCGAAACAATTGGTGCTCACACAGACTGGGGGAAAACCTCAGACTGTTCCCTTGCGGGTTTCCACCCGAACGATAAAACGGGTTCCCAACTCGCTCCAAATAGGGATGATCCGATACATTGATCCCGAGGAATGCTCCCCCTCACATCTCGGGGATGGAATCGGGGAACGAGAATACGAAGAAGAGATGCCCAGTAAAAAGGAATAAAAGCATCTGGTTGAACTTTTCGAACATGAAACCCTTGAAAAATTTCGAGTGTGCCCCAACATCGCTCGAAGCTTCCACGTGGATTCCGTACATTCCCGCCTCTAACAACCCAGGGCAGTCCTTCTGTCCTCCTCGGGGAACCCATATTACAAGTTTCCGATCTGGCTGATGATGTGGAACCCTCTCGCACCTTGTACGAGGAAACTCTTTCCTTATGAACGCGTTATCAGCAAACAGAACAGTATTTGGACATTTATGTTTTCCCACCCCGATCATTACTAACGATAGGAGCCACCATCACCTTGATTAAACAAGAAGCGGAAGCACCGGTAAGTGATGTGCCGAATCTAATGCAAGAAATGACAGATCTAACATGACTAACTGTGAAACCGACTTTGGTTGGTTCAGAGACTGACGCTGAAACTAAAGAAACGGAGATGATCAGCCCCGCTGAGTCCCAGATGATAGCAACTGTCTTTTCTGTTCGCACCAATCGTTCCGTTTTCTCTAGTGTCCATGAGCGGCGGGAACGGCCGGTTGACTGGATCGATATGCCCGTTAATATATCCAAGGAATCGACGATCCCCCTCCCGAGTCACGTTCCCGTGGAATTTCGGAAGTCGCTAATCTGTGTATTGAATGGTTACGCAGAAGTGCTGAGCGTGCATGACAATGACATTGGGTTAACTAATGTAATTAAACATGTCATTCTCACGGGAGATCATCCGCCCATTAGCTGCGCTCCCTATCGATACTCGCCAGCTCAACGAGCGGCCACTTTTCAGCGGATTAAGGAGTTCGACGCTAATGGATGGATTGAACCCGCTGTAGGACCATGGTCCTTCCCTGTAGTGATCGTTCCTAAGAAGGCTGGGGGGATTCGCATTTGCATTGATTATCGAAAGTTGAATGATATCACGATTAAAGATGTGTATCCCCTCCCCCAGATTAAAGAGTTATTGGATGTGATTGGGAGTGCTCGATTTTTCAGCAAGTTTGATGTTGGTCATGGGTTCCATCATCTTCTTGTCCGAGAGGAAGATCGACCAAAAATAGCGTTTGTGTTTTTCGAAGGCACGTGGCAATGAATTCGATGTCCGATGGGTATCTGCAATGCTCCTGCAACTTTTCAGCGGGCCATGAACATGGCCTTTCAGAATTTCATACGGAAGACTCGTTTGGCACATAGCATCATCAGCTACTGCATGATTGTGTACATGGATGACATCCTAGTGTATTCAAGTTCTTATGAGGGACAATTGTATGCGAGTGGGACGTACGAGAAGCCGTTGCATGAATCGACGGACATTATTACTTCCCTTCCGAAAATCGTTGTTCAGGATTTGTAGATGCGGGCTTTATTATTATCGATACGCACTTCCCACCTTACTCGGTATTGTTGCCATTTAACGAGTTTATCGTCATTCCGTGGACGGCAGTAGAACCCCACTGGCCGCGCACTCTGTGCACCGAATGTCAGCGTTTTGAGCGCTACGAGTCCAGGGGTTTCCACTACCGTGTGCGGAGTGAAGACGAGCATAAAGAAAGAGCCAAATGGCTGAGACCATCCACGTTGGACTCGGAACTAACCAGTGAGCGACGACGAGATTTGATACGAAAATGAGACACGCGAAGCGTACCAAAACCTTTTTGCTCCAAACGACGGGCGGTAGCTCGGTGGGAAGCCCGACAATATTTTTTAGATTGAATTTGGGTCTTTCTGTTTTCGCGCCACGTCCGCGCGCGCATTTCTCGACGCGCAAAACTAACCAACTTGCTTCATCGGACCAACACGGGGGATTTGAGTTCCGTCTGTGTCCCCAGACTCAATTTTCAAAAATCCTTGGCACACCCCATCTTGCTGTTTTTCTGGGCCTCTTTCCGCATGACTAACACTCCGAACGGAAGACAACACAGGGCGTGAGGTTGCGCGTCACAATCCCCCGTGGTTTTGCTGCTTGTCTCGGCCGTGGTCCCGACCCGCCGGGCCAGAGGGGTGTCAGCAGTCCCGTTCCTTTCCCTCCCTCAGTCCCATATCCCAATTTTGCTTTCATTTTTATGGTTATTATTTTTCTATTTTGATTTAGTCTCATTTCGGGGACCGGAACAGGTACTGGGACCGGAACAGGTACTGGCCCCAAGATTGAATGAAGGACGGACATGCCTGGCTTAGTGGGTACACCCAGGAACTGTTGAAATACATGCATAGCTTGCAGTTCAAACCTGAATGTAATCAGATGACCAGAACACTTCTTGAAATCAAAACCATCGGACAAAATACACAGGGTTATCACCTTCAAGTTCTCTGGCAAGACTTTCCAATCTTTTGTTATTTGCTTGGATGGTATTTAGCGCCTAATCCATGTTCGCTCGCCACTTCTTACATCATTCTGAATTACCTCTGACCCGCCAGCTCCACGATGATAGCTCGGGCCCGTAACCCCAGCACATTCCTTCGGGACATTCGTAAAAATTGAAGCTGTATAGAGGGGATTTGCGTGACCCATGGATTTGGTTCCACGCCTGGTCATGGAACCAACTACCCTGTTTCAGTTGGTTCATCGCTGTGACTGTTGGAAGACAAAACTGGGTTCGAACCCCACTGAAGTCAACTGAGCCCAACCAATTCAATTACCTGTCAAATCTGGACAGGACGAAAGGCCTTTTTTTTATTGTCATTATAGTATTACGGGGAACCCCGTAGCAGCCACATCCGTGCTCAAGCCTCCAGCGAGGCGGATTATAGTTGTGTACCTTTGCATGTTCTAGGAAAATTATGTATATACATTTTCACTCCGTACATAGATTGAAGTGTCAGCGAGAGAGAGGGCGGGACATGCCTTCCCACGATGAATTCAGTCTTAATTATTCAGACACGCCTTGCATAGCGCATGTGGTAGCCACTGCGACGTTCGTCTGTATCCATATCCACGTCGCGACGTTGCCTTTGTATCCATCGCACCATGACGGTCACCGCCTTCGTTCAAGCTATAGTCAACTGTGGGGGAATAACTTCGCCACGGCCACGGCTTCGGCTTAACCATTCCCATCTTCCTCGTGCATGGGAAGATAGATTCTTATGTTTTAACCATCACCATCTTCCTCGTGCATGCCGTGCACGTGGCCGTGCTTGTTTGTGAGAAAGCTGGTGTTTGTCTTCCGGACGACATGCACGTGGAAGAGCCTCAGGGTAATCATGGGTAAACCATGACCATTCATCTTCCCATATTCTAGCAGAACTTGAAGATTTAGTCAAACCGTGCACGCATGCCTTTCCGTGTTCTACCGGAAGATAAATTCTTATTTTTTAACCTACCGTCTTCACCCGAACAGAACGCCCGGTAATTATCGCCGTATCTCGGCTGAAAGTTGTGGCAAATACATGTATAAACTATTCGGGTGAAGACGGTAGTACGATCAGAGTCAATCGAGCTGCTTCTTCTAACTCCTCAACAACTTGAAGATCCCGTTGGCAGTCGTCGCAACTTGCACCTTCACTTCAAATCGTGGTCGTCATCCCATTTTTCCGCTCATGGTTTTCGTTTCATTTTTGCCATTTTTACGTCACGATGACCGTCTCTCTCTCTTACTACAGCTTCTTCAACGTCACTTACCATGCCTGTTAGTTACTCTTTGTTGTTATTTACTACCGTATCTGGTTCATTATCACGACCAAATGCATAGTGATTTTGCCCGAGTTAGTTGAGCTTTAGCATTAGTTTGGCGGTCAGGAGAGTAGGAAGGGGAGTGTGAAGAAAAACATGAAGAGCGAAAAAAGGAAAGACGTCACGAAGGGCAAGGAAAAGAGAAAGGAGTCTGGGTAGAAAATGACAACTGATGCTCAATTGGTCGCTGGTTGTTGACGAGTGCAGGATCATGCATGACCGTTTTTAGTTGGTGGAGTGATTTGGCTGGAAGGATTGACGGATTGAGATTTCTTTCCTGATTCTGTGGGTGACGATCTGTATTTTTAGCTCTCTACTGGTGTGCTCACCTTGAGGCAGGGGCTTCCTTTGTGTACTGCGGCTATCTTAATCCTATGATTCCTATGAGCCTATCCTAAGCGGCGACGGTCTCTGCTACTTTGTTGTTGTTCACCTTTCTCCTTTGTTTTTCAAAGGACTCGTTGACTGACTGGAAAGAGTCGGCGCTGCTTTCTCAGCTGAAGCCTGTTGAGGTGGTTGAAGGGATTGTTGTTGTGTTGGGTTCTTGTTGTTAACGGAGAGATTACAGCTGGTTAGGCTGCCATGTCTGTTGTCATGCACTGCGGACGCTACCTAGACCTGATTTTCTGGAAGGGTTGTTGGTTCTATTTGCAGCAGCAGTCTGCTATCGTGGGGTGTTGCCATTTTTTACAGCAGCGAGTGAATGTTTCACTGTGTTGCAGTGGTGAACCTGCTATTTCTCTTGGTTAAGCTGCGAACTGTTGAGGTTTTTGCAACAGGTGAACTGTTGCAGTGGTGCGATTCAAGGAGTGTGCTCTATTCGAACACAACCTTTGTAGTTGGCGTACTGCGAGTTGAGTAATGGTTGATGCACGATTGAGGTTCTACTGCGACTTTCAAGTCCCTCAAGAGCGTCTCAATTTCATTTCAGGCCACTGTTTTGCATGCGGTCACTGCGCTTTCACCACCATTGCGGGGTCTTGAGGCGATTCAAGATTCAAAGGCTCTCGCCAGCGAATCAGAGTGAACCTCTCTTGCATCTGAGCGACTTAATGCTTCTCCTTCTGCCCTTCTTACCTCGAGTCTAGTATGTTGGTTACGAGATGAAGGCGCCAGGAGGGATTGAAAACTCGTAATCCACACGAAGATCTTTGAGGGAGGTTTGCCCCACGGATTGCAGGAGCTCTGCTGGAACCTAGACGAGGTTATGGAGGCAGATAACTCTCAGGTAATGTGTGCCCACTGTTCCCACATCAAGTACATCTCTCTACTTTGTGTGCTATGTATGTATACGCCCTTATGCACCTTTGTGTTTGTTCAAAACTTTATCTACGTTAAGTAAAGGAAGCACATGTGTGAAGTTGATTTATTATTTCTATTGTTTAAATTCAGACAAAAGGGGGATGAATTGGGGGAACGTGGGAGGAAGGTAGTTTTTGCTTGCGTCTGACCGAGTCTTCAATGTATCAAACGTTATTTCTAAAATGAATGGTTTGACTGCTTTGTTTTATTATGGTTTCTGAAGGACCAAACATTGTTTCGAAGATGAATGACTTAGTTGTTACGTATCTTTTGACTTGTTTCTCTACAACAAGAGATTGTTTCTAAGACGAATGGTCTCGTTATTGTTTCTTTAAGGTTTTGACCAGTTGAATTTTTAGGGTCAGCCATTGTTTCTAAGATGAATGATCTAACTACTTGTTTGTTTTTGGGGGGTTTCTAGACAACCTCTAGGTATTGTTTCTAAGAATAATAACCTAGAGTACTTTGTTTTTTTGTGCTGGGAAAAGGGATTGAGCATTGTTTCTAAGATGAATGACTAAACTCTTTGTGTTTTTTTTCTACTGGAGGTTCATGTCAAAATACTAGACATTGTTTCTAAGATGAATGGTTTAGTTTGAGGTCACACGCACACTTAAATAAGACTGAGAATATGACTTTCTATATTTAACGATTTGTATATATATATTAATGCGAAAAAATTTAGGCAAACATTGTTTCTAAGATGAATGGTCTGAATATAAACCCATCTCAAACAATAATGTATAATTAAGAGTTATAATTGACGGTGTCGACCGAATCGGCTCCCGCCTTTTTGCAAAGCGCGGGAGCCCTCCCGACCATGTAACGCAGAAGTAAAACAAAATAAAATGTATAGAGAAAACTCAAAAACGACGCAAAATAATCCCACGAGCCGTCGAAACGGGTGCGTGGTCTCGTCGTCCCTTCGCCGCTTTAGTCAGGTGTGCCAGCGGTACATCTCGCCGTCCCCTATGACATGATAGGTTCTCGCAGGCCATAAACTTTCCTTCCGTAAGGGGTTGTCACCACCCTTAGGGGCGTATCCATACCGAACTACAGACCGACATGCGGAATTTTTTAAATGTAATTGGAGAGGTAGGTCAGCCGAGGACGTTTGCACGTTTGTTGTAGTATAGATACGCTTGGTTAACGCTAAGCGGACCCGAGCGTCGTCTGTTCCTTAGAGCATTGATCTCCTAATAAGTACGAGGCAACGCCGGTCGACTATGACGGTATAAACCAAGCGTGAAAACCCCAACTCAATCCTAGTCCCTTTAGACACCGGTCAAAGGAAAACGGTAACACCCACTCATAGTTATATAAAAATGAGTATATCCAATATGAAATGATAACCGAAGGAATAATAAATCATCATTAGATACATTCAACAATACAATATCAAAATGAAATCCGACCACCCCGGGTCGAACTCCACAAAAATCATACAATTGCCAACAAAGAGTTGAGTACAGACAATAACATTGATGCAACTGACAAGGTAATCGGCTGCCTTAGTTTTTACTAGATGAGACGTGCCGCCAAAGTCATTAATTCCAACCTACCGTCGACCTAAGATTAGGCATGCACACACATATTTCCATACATTCCTAATTTTCTTGGATGATAGATTACTTTGTGAATGATTCGTGATCAGTTGCATTGGTTGAAGTGTTGCATATCTCTCCCTCTAGGAAGTGGTATAGGGTACTCCTTCTCCCCGCCCGAGCACAAAACTCGGATCTTAGAAGTCAGGCCGTCTCCAATGAATCAACAAATACCCCCTCGTAGAACGGTCTCCTCTGGGTCGATAACAGGGTTAACTCCTAAAGCAAGGAACCCCGCCCCAGTTGCTTCATAAAGAAAAATAATGTGTTCATCGCAAGTAGGTTTTAATTATTTTCATTTCTCCTCCGTTCAAGGTAACTTGAACGAAAAGCATCAGAAAAGATAAAAAATAAGAATCATTTCGATAGGTATAAGTAAATAAGGTCATTCGAGATAGAATGAGTCAATCTTTTTGGCAGGATATAGTCCGATCGAACTCTGAACATTCATACACTCTTATTTGATGTAGAGTCTTCCCCACAGGTAGTGGGGAATTCTCTTCTTCCTCGATCACAAGGTTTGATTGGACCACATACCAACATTGAAACTTCCTCACCCCATTCCCATCAATTGAGATTAATTTTCACGCTTGCTGCAAGGGTGGTTCTGAATGAGCAAACCATGTGCCTCGGGGATCAACCCCATCGGGTGCTAGAATTTATTTCCAATGGAGTGGAATCACATTCATAATCGCTTATTTCTTGTCCTCTATGTATCTCACCTGACCCAATTGCTATCTTAATTCTACGTTTGTTTTCCACATGCCAAAAATTGGATCCCACAGATCGTTTATTCACAGGACCCCTCTCTCTATCCATGAGCAACCAAAGCTTGCTCTGGAGGAGTTAGCTCTGAACCCGTCCCCTGTCTGATTTCGAATTCTGGGGTTTTCAAATATGGGTTGGGCCAGAACTTCTGCTTTTGAGCAAGGTTCTGTCCAAACATTAGGCCTGAGTTTCTTCCAAGCTTGGATGATCATAGTCCTCAACAGGGATTTGATCTGCCTTTTCTGATAGGAGTACAGTTGGAGGCAGGTCCAGACGTCCTATGGTCGTTTCAGATTTTATTCGCGACTAAGAATCGTCTCTGCCAGACAAACCCAATGAGGGGGTGGGGAGGCGAGGTTGGCTTTAATAACCCAATTGCAGAGCATTGCTGTGATTTGTCTCTGCGGATCTAGCATTCCAAAACCTCCCTCATTGCGAGGATAGCAAAACATCTCCCAGGCTACTTTTGAAATAAAAGATTCGCCCTCCTTAACATAGGGTTTCCATATCAATTTAGCTGCTCTCCGTTTGATGAGAGAGTACGAGAGATCACTCAGGACCCGGACTCGACCAACATACCATAGCAAAGCAAAGAGCACAATATTCACTACCAAGGCACGACCAAACAAGGATACGTGAGGAACTTTTCCCCACGATCCAAGCCGAAGGAGCACTCTCTGAGTGAGAATGCTCTCTTGCATCTCTGTGCAATATTTTAATGTCACTTGGACACCCAAGAAACGTTCAGATTCGTCGTTGTTTATGCGCTTCATACCCCATTCCACGCATAATAAAAATTCGTTTGGAAGAAAAAACGCCGACTTGTGTCAGTTCAAGGTTGCTTCAGAGAGCTCTGAGTACTCATCTACGCAGGCCTTGAGTGCTCCCAAAGATTCGAGGGTATTGTGAGAGACGTCAAATAAGTCGTCCGCTAAGGCTTTCACCTTATATGGAGAAGGGTCTGCCTGTAACCCTATGATTTGAGAGTGAGCCCTGATGTTGTTCAAGACGCCTTCCATTTGAATGGCAAAGAGCAAGGGGGCTAGTGGGCACCTTTATCTTAACGAGCGTGTCAATGTGAAATCTCATGAGAGACGGCCGTTGACCATCACTGTTGTTGTGGAGACTATGTAGAGCATTTTAGTCCAAGTACATCCGAACCCCATCCATTTCAGCGTGGTGAGGACGTACGACCAATTTACCCGGTCGTACGCCTTCTCCATGTCAAGCAGAAGAACTGCTATATCCAAGTCTTCGTTCTATACCACCTCCAAAGTTTCGACAACGCTTATGATATTGTCGAAGATTGAGCGCCCCTTGATGAATGCGGCTTGATCTGAGTGCACGATGGTGGTCATATAGTATGTCAGACGTCTGGCAAACACTTTTGCCAAGATCTTATATGAAACATTCAATATTGAGATCGGGTGCCAATTACGTATTTCCGATCTATCGCCTTTTTTGAAAAGAACAGAAATGATGCCTCTGCACATGCCTTAGGACAGTCTACCTCCTACGAAAACCTCGTTATAGATTTCAGTGAGATGTTCCCCAATTTTAGGTCATATAGAACTATACAGTTCTGCTTGAAGGCCGTCACCACGTGGGGCTTTTCCCACAGGCATAGCTTTCTGGGCTTCGAGTGCTTCTATTTCGGAGACTGACCGATCTAGATTTAACCTCTCCGATTCCGAAAGACGAGTTGCTGTGTTTTTCCAATGTGAGGTGAATTCATGCAAGTTATCGCAGATCGGGTGATTGCTATTGCGGGATGTCAGAATATCTTTGTATACAAAGCTGCGTATTCGCACAAGTCTTTAAGCTCTTTGGCTTTCGGAGCGACTTCATCAAAAGGATGTTTCAGTTCCTTTATTGGAACTGACGACCTCCTTGGGAGTAACCTTTGAAAGGTCTCCTTAGTCATTCGATCGTTAACCGTGATGTCTTTAACACGCAGTCGTTCCGACCAAACTTCTGACTGTTTTACTTGCAGATCGTCTCATTCTGAGAGTATTTGCACTCTCACGTTTCCCCTAACTTTCTCAGACACTGGGTGCTCCAACATTCTAGACTCGGCATATGCGACTTGTTTTTTGCAAATTGGTTAATTTTCTGTTCCTTTCAAAAACAAGAATTCTCGAGATAACATTCAATATATTTGAAAAGATAGTTGTGGCTGCGTCCCACCATTTTGCAACCGAATCAAAATTTGAGCGTGAGATTGCCCAATCGGACCAAAACTTCCTCATCCATGCAATAAGCCCCGGTTCATTTAGGTTCTGAGTGTTAAACCTGAATAAGCCTTTACCTCGTAAGATCTCTGACGTGGACAATGAGATGGCAATCGGGTTATGATCGGACATGGGATGGTACCGAGACTGCAATTTCTCGGTTGACTCCCACAGGTTCGCAGTAGTGAGAAAGTAATCCAAGCGCCGTTTGGTGATGCCGGTATTCTTACGGTAGTGTGAGCACCATGTGAAACCTTTATCGTCTAGATGCGACAGCCTGAATGGGTCTATCAGATTCAATTCATCCATGAGCGCATCTAGGGTGAACTTATCGTTAGTGCTTCTGGCCTCTGACAAGGCATCCAATGTTAAGTTCCAATCGCCCGCAATAATTATTTTATCCCCCTCGGGAATGATCATCAACATGTCCGAAAAAAAAGTTGTTCTTGCCCTAGAATCGACTGGTGCATAAATACATACAATTATCCAATAGCAGCCATCCATGTAACATTTCACCCAAGACCATCTTCCCCACAGATCTGAGTAGAAATCTTCTATCTCTGCATCAAAGTTCCTGTGAATAAGGATGACAGTGCCTCCTTTCGTGCCTTCTGCGGGGAACCATAGCTGAGGTCCATCCCACCAGTTTCCAAGTGCCGCAATCTTATCCTCATTGAGTTTCGTTTCTTGTAAACAGATAATTTGGACATTATTCTCAAATATCCAAGCCTTCAATCTCTCCTTTTAGTACCTACCTGTGGTCTCCCCGAGCCCCCTAACGTTCTAGGACGCAACCTTAAACTTAACCATTGTTGTGGGATCCCCGCACACCAATATGAATTTGGGGAGAGCCCTGCGAAGATGATAGTCATGAGCTTGTCATCATATTTTGAACATAAGGTGAGTTCAATTTCTTTTCTTTGAGCAACCTGCCATCCACTTCAGCCAAGCATTCAGTTGTTGAACGAGGCGGAATTTTCAAGCGTCTCAGCTCTGCCTTCCAAGATTCGGTTATTCATGCGAGAAGGATGAGTTTCATCCCTTCGCTTTCAAGTTTCTGTAATTGACCATCCACAAAACGAGCGTCCAAAATAGGGACAAAGAATTTAATTCTCTTACCATCGCCTTCTCGACTGTATGTGATAATACTAGGCATTGAGCAATCAGGGATAATCCGAAAGAGGAATCGATCGGCAATCGCCGGGCAAATTAGAGCTACCATTGCCGAAGGCATGGGCTGCTCTGGTGCGGGCAAAGTGACAAACATTGTGGAGCTATCCATCATGGACCAAGCAATGACCGAAAAGGAGTTTCGGGCATGGGTACAGAATAACGGCAATATGCGATTATCGACCTTCTGCAGCTGCCCATTGGAGAGGGATGCAACCGGAGACCGGCGCCTTGTGGTTTTATTGCCCGGGGTTCCAGTTTCCCTAATCTGGCCTTGGGAGGGGTCAAAGTTGGGAAGTGAGTTATCGGAGTCCTCACCATGAATTATGCCGCTTGATGCAAAGCTATCTTCCAAGTTTAGCCTTCTTTGTTTGCCCGGAGTTATTAAGCGATGTCCAACGGAGTTGTTCGCTGCTCCTTTCGGAGGAAACCTGGGATCTTGTCCCTTGTTGACGCTGCTTCCGGTTGTCTTGCTGGTGGAGTGGGCGCTTGTCCTCCTTGATGCGGAGCACTTGAGGTTGCCGGAGGTTGACCTGTTCTGCCGGCTGGTACCCGGCCCATTCCTGGGTATAGACCCAAAGGCGGGGGGGGGGAGTCGTCTGGAAAAATTGCGCTGGGTACATCGTCGGCAGCCCTCCTTGCTGATGTAGCCATGGGACGAAAGCATGTCCCGTTCCGTTCTGCATTCCGTGCATTGGCATGTGAGCTCCATGCTGGGCAAAGACTGGATCAAACCCTTGATTGAAAGTTGGATTGAGGTGTGCACTCGAGAAGGTGGGTGGAGGGAGTCCATGAGAAGTAGCGACCTGTCCTCCCGCTGCACCTGCCAATACTTGTGATGGTGACGTGCCCAAATGACTCATGGGGCCTACGTATATTGGTTGCTGCTGTTGACCTTATTGTTGAGGTTGACCGTTGCTCTGGTTCTCTTGTTGACCTTGGATCCCTTGACTGCTTGCTTGTTGACCTGTTCCTCCTCCTCTTCTGCACTCGTTCGCTGTGTGGAAAAAGGCGCGGCACTGGCGGCATCGGGGTGTGTCTGACGAGGCGAGCTTGACTTCGAGTTCATCTCCCTCGGAAGTGACGACCTAGATTTTGTCCCTCATATTTGGACGTGATTCTGGGTCGATGTTAAACTTCACGTTTATGAGAGATGGCTTCTGCCTATCCGGCTCTATAGGATGTCTGTGGTGACTGGCCCTATAGCCTTGCTCACTTGAGCCTCTAGATAGACAAAAGAGTCGAGTGGGACTTGTACCGCTATAACCCAGAAGGATTGGCGATCTCCTTCCTGTCTTTGGTCCCTCAGCTGAGCTTTTGTTAACCAGGGTTTAAATTCGAGTCTGTAGGTGGTAGAGCGGGTCGAGATTTCGCCCTGCCCTTTTGTGACTAGCCATAGTGCAATCGCTCTATTCTTGGCTACATAGGAGACTACATTAGGGCTCTCAATTTTAACCCTCCCTCGTCTAAAAACTTCTGCCTCGAAACTTCCATCCTGTAACTTCTCATCCTCGGAAGCCCTAACGACGTCATCCTTCACCTTCTTCGGTAAAAACCTGGCTCCTTCTCTAAAGATAACGGTTACGGATCCCTTCCTCATAGCAGAGTCTCATCAACTCTTTCGCCCTATCCTCGTCTTCTCTATCCATCCCTGGGTCCGATGGCGGGGAACGAGGTCCCCTCGCATCTTCCCCTTCCGCCATCATGACTGCCTCCATGTGGTACTTCGATAGGTCGGCCACAATTTATACCTTCTAATTCTTGTTTTGCTCCTAGTAGGCGTTCTAGCAGCTTGATAATTTCTAGAGAGAGCTGATAATCCTTAACGTCTTCTAGTGATATGGTGTGGTTCGAGCACCGGCTGGGTGATGAGTGAGCCTCAGTTCGAAGCAACCAGTGTAGGTTGCAACGGACAGCTCTCCGAAAGCATGGTGGAGGAGAACGGCTGACTCCATAACCGTGACGCCATCTTGTTGGTGACGTCAGCAGCCGCCCCAGTCCCCTCGTTACCGGTGGGAAAGCGCTTGGTCCGAAACGCAATGCGCCGGCGGAAGCGCTCCAGCCGAACCCCCAATGTTTTCCTACCGTATTTTCTTTTCTGGTACTCACAGGGCTACATTCGAAAAAGAACCAAAAGAAAAGGGAAAAGAAAAAGAAAAAAAGAAGGCGGCAAAAAACAGAAATCTCCCTAACGCCGTCGGCCATCAGATACATTCTATGAGGTGCTGGGGCCAAGTCCCACTCGCAGCGTTGAGCTACCTCAATGTCTGAATCTGGACGTGTTTGTGGAGACGTGCAGTTCAGGAAACTCAACACCATTTCTGCACATCTCCGCAAAAGCGTCCAGATTCGGGCGTTGAGGCTCAATGCTGCTAGTGGGACTTGGCCCCTGGTGAGACTGTCCCTCAGGGGCCTGGACCCACTAGCAAGGTATTCTACCACGCCGTTCAGGAGTTCGATCACGTGTGGCATCGAGTGGCTCAGTACGGCCGTCAAATAGATCGGATCTCGACGGCCTGGTAGTTTCCGAGCGGGGACTGTAAAGATGCCCACCTCCCGTCCAATGAGATGCGTCGAAAAAAGAAAAAAAACGAAGTTGGACTAACTTGGACATGATAGCTCGTGGCTTTGCATGGGCAGGAAGTCAGGATTTTATGGGCTCTAAAGGGGGGGGGTTGATTTCCAGACTTTTTTTTTTTTTTTTTTTTTTGGCTCTGAGAAATAGAACTTGAAATGTGAAATTCGAATATTGTGGTGCATCTGACAGGAACGCTTCAGCGTCTGTCGGCTGGCCTGCTAAAGGCATCATGAGATACATCGCGAGGAATGTATCCCAATACCCGTTACTTTTTCATCCTCGTGAATGTGTTCGTGGACACATTTTATTGCCACGGTACATCACTATGAAGACTTACGTGAACTTCAAGGAGATCGTACCAACCCATGAATTCGGGTGCACAGCTGTTCTTCATAGTTTTATGTGCTATTTCAATTCATTTTAAATCAGAAAACGATCCATTCATGCAAATAAAAAATCACTTTGTATTTTCCAAAAAACCATAAAACTGTGTCACACGTCGTAGAATACTTTGCTAGTGGGTTCAGGCCCCAGGGAGGGCGACCGTTGTCACAGAAAACAAATGAAGAACAAAAAAATAGAAACTGCCCTTATCCCCTCCGATACAGAACGCCACAGGAGTGAGGCAGTTACCTGCGCCCCCCCCCGCGTCACTGGCAGGGCACAAAAAAGAAACGAGAACAACGAAAACAAGAATTGAAACATAAGCAATCCCACGGGCTAGGAGAGATCCGGGTTGGTTGGTGTTCCCCCGTACTATACTGTGGGGCTCGTTATGCACTCCTCGGGGACGCGATTCCAAGGATTTTGTCTTCGTTCCACCTGTCCTCGGATATGAAATCAGAAATGAAAATGTGAACACACTCAAAGGACAAATCCTTGGGCTGCAAGGAGTTCCCAGCCAAATCATCCTTGGCTCAAAGGGACCTCATGAGGTCCCTTGGAGTCAAGGGATCCATGTTTCACGGAGAAGAGAGGGCACGCACATAGAGAGACGTTACAACGGTTCAATGCGGATCGTGGCGGCACGCCGGCACCCTATTTGCTGAAAGCCTTAAGCACAACTGTTTTTCTTTTTCTTTTCTTTTTTTTTTCCCAAAAAAGGTTCAACTTGAAGGACGAATCTCTGAGCCGGCGCTCCAAGGATGAGTCGAACGATGACGCCGAAAACGCTGAAGTTTTCGAAGAATTTCGTCCTTGGGCCCGAGGACGCTCCGAGGAGTGTCTAACGAGCCCATGTAACATAGGGCATCGCCACACCTATCCCGAAAACGCAAAAAAGTTCGGGAGCACTCCCGAACGCGGGAGATGTGAAAAAACCTTTCGAGAGGGCTCGTCGCCACACTGCGCTCTCCAAAGCGGCAGTCTCCAATTCGTCAGACGAGGCCCGAGTGCAGACGACGGGCCTCGCCACACCACTCTCGAAATGTGCAAAATGAGAATGAACTTCCCGCTAGAACATGTCCAGATGCACCCGCCACATTTTTGTCGTTTTTCACATTTCGAGAGTGGTGTGGCGAACCCAGACAAAACGGTGGCAACAGATGGTTGTCGGTCGAGGCGCACTCTCCAGTTTGGGGCCGAAATCGGAGGAGCCTCGGACGGACCACTCCTCAAATCCTGTGCTTTGCAGGCGGGGCGATCCACAAAGTTCGAGGGCGATCCACAAAGTTCGAGAGCACTCCCGAGAACCGCATTCTGACCGCTCTCCAAATTCTTTCTGACTGCGATTTTCGGGAGTTGGTGTGGCGATGCCACTTCTCTCCAAATCGCTGTTTTGGAGATAGGTGTGGCGAGGCCCATACACTAGCGAGAGGATGAAATAAACGAGTACTGGCAAGAATATGAGATAGATGAGAGAAGAATATGCTGACTTAAAATAATTAAAAAAAGCAATCCACAAATACTGGCCAGATACATTCCTGAAGTCATTGGTATCACTCTTTTTTTTTGGGGGGGGGTAACTTCCGCGCAGTCACGAAAACAGTTTGTAATTGCGCTTCAGGCAATCCCGCGAATACAACACACCCCCACGCGACCCCACGGGACCCGAAACGTAGGTCACATACATTCAGCATTACCGGCCCTTTTTCTTTCTTTTTTTTTAAAAGAAACATTGTCATCTTTTTATTAGCCGGGAAATGGGCCCTGCGTCCCTCACAAAGTTCGCCGCAGCACGCAAGCTGAGCAAGGCTCTCCGGCCAAGCAAAGCCAGCGCCACGACTGTGACAAAAGGAATCCTCCTGTCTTCTCTTTTACTACTTAAACCCATTTCTTAATCAGACTACCGGCCCTTTTGCCTCAACTGCAATTACAAACTCAATCCCTGAATGCGCCGTAGTTTTCTCTTCTTTTTTTTTTTTTTTTTTTTTTTTTTTTTTTTTTTTTTT
>BFEA01000477.1:661050-677688 GCA_003427395.1 Chara braunii
TCAATCAATCAATCAATCAATCAATCAATCAATGAAAAAAAAAAAAAAAACGCGTTTTTTTTTTTTCACTTTCTTTCGATTTCGCCCTCACCCCCCCCCACCAGAAGTTCATCTTTCTCGTTTTTTTTTGTGTGGGGGGGCAGGCCCGGGGATGCGACGCCACGTGGCGCCATCAGAACTGAAAAAAAATCCTTCCCTGCGGCCGCCACGTGGCCGCGAAGCCGCGCGTCTGCACGGACGCGTCCGCGGGCTTCGCGGCGTGGCCGCGGCCGCGGACTTGGCCACGGTTGTCCGCCGCCAAGGGGGATTTATAGCACAATAACCTACTAGACCTTGAGAGGCAGATTGAATGACATCACGTTGCCTCCATACAAAAATCACAATACCTCATAGATTCTATTCAAAAAACTAAAGAACAACTTCTTGAGTACGCTTTGCATAGATGGCAAGGAATTAGAATCAGAGGGAAGATGGCTAAACTTACCCATGAGGCTACCATGGACACTCATTTTTTCTCCATGGCCACCGCGCGGGCACGACAGACAGTCATTGAGGTTTTTCTCGATCCTGATGACAACAACGTCATTGCCATCGACACGGACCATTGTACACTAATCACTAGGAAATTTTTCAAACAGCTATATACTTCCCAGTTCCATCCTCGTACGGGGAAGTAAGGATCCAGGAAATACAGGACTTCCTGCTTCCGTTAGATCGACGTATCTCTTCCCAACATCGAGATAAATTGAAAAAGGAACTAACAAAAAATGAAATTTGGACAGTACTCCTCCAAATGAAGGAAGAAAAAAAAACCGGCATTGATGGCCTCCCCAAGGAATTCTGGGAGACCATGTGGACGGATCTTAGTGCTGACTTGTGGGAATACTACCAAAAGGTTTGGGAAGCCGGGGAAATGGGGGATAATGTAGGGATAAGAGTGTTATCTCTCCTATATAAAAAAAACGATAAAATGAACATCAGGAATAACACACCTATCACGCTGCTCACTGTCGTATACAAAATGTTGTCCAAAGCATTAGCTAATCGCATGGCGACAATACTGGAAGAGGTCATCCACCCAGCCCAAACAGGGTTCATGACCGGCAGGAATATACAAGAAAATATCCTGCTGGTTAACGACGTGGTTCACCTGGCACAACGGAACCAGGCAAATGCAGCCATTATTTTTATAGATATTGAGAAATCCTTTGACCACGTGGACTGGGAATTCCTGGATAGATGTTTAGAAAAAATGAACTTCGGGCCCGCCTTCCGACGCTAGGTCAAGATCCTCCAGAGTAATGCCATAACATGCGTTCAGATTAACGGGTCTGCCCGCCTCCTTTTGACCTGCAACGGTCAGTGAGACAAGGGGACCATATTGCCCCCTATCTCTTCTTGGTGATTATGGAGGCACTGTCAGCCAACCTACGACATAACAAAGACCTCACCCGGATTAAGATATTGAACATTCCAGAGGAGGCAATCCCTATCTGCTCCCTCTTTGCGGATGACCTTATTATAATGATAGAAGCGACTGAGGCTAACATGGAGGAAATTCAACATCTCATGAACAAGTTCTGCCGCCTGTCAGATATGGCGATCAATTGGGGGCAGAAGACTATGGAATGGTGGATGCACCATCAAGGGGGCAGGCCGCCAAAAAACCTGCGAATTACATGGCTCCCCCTTGACGAACCTCTTAGAATCTTGGGAGCCCTGACCACGGCCAACGGAAGGCCAGCAGCTAACGACGAATGTGTAACCGGTCCCGCACAAGTTAAACAGGAAAAATGGAATAATAAACGTACATCCATTTTTGGGCGGGCGCTTGTCATAAACAATGTGATCCTAGCCACACTTTGGTATAAGGTCATTCTCTGGCCTATGAGTAACGGGGGGCTCAAGGCATTGAAACAACAATTATCAGCCTTCCTGTGGTGAGGGGATAGTAACATTCCCCACGCCATAAGTCGTGTAGCATGGGACTCGGTGATCCAGCCTAAGAACAAAGGAGGATTGGGAATTATAGACTCAGCCATACAATTTCTGGCCCTCTCAATCCGCTGGCTTCAACTTATTATCTTCTCACCATCCGCCCCATGGGTCCCTCTTGCTCTAGCACAAATATCCGACCTAGCTCCAGAATCCGCACCGGAAATTGATACCCGCGTATGGCTGGAGGACAGATACTGGAGCATACCCAGGAAATACAGAAACGGAGACCCTATTAACGAATACTGGGCGCGCCTCATACGAACATGGAGGAAGCTCCCTCCCCCCAACCGGTCGCTGCCGAAGAGGTGGGAAGAGATCCTCAGGCAACCCCTATTCGGCAACCGCCTAATTACAGATTTTGAAGGGCGTGTGCGGTGCGCGTGGAATTCCCCATGGAAGGGTTGGGTGAAACATGGTGTACGAAGGGTCGGGGACCTCTGGGACACAGAGGCAAAGAATTGGAAGTGCGTGGAGAAGTTACGAACAACACTACGATACTGCCACTCCACTTAAAGAGCACTGAATGAGCTAATAGACAGCTTCCCCCTCCACTGGTACGTCATCCTCAGGAAAGGCCCTAACGCTAGGGAGGGTGACTGGGTAGGGTTGCCAGAGCTGAGAGCGCGAACAGGAGGTGGGGCTCGTACACATCGCGGACCAGACACATGTGCTAGTCGAAGTCTGCTCCCTCCTGAAAGGCGATAGACTGTATTGCAATAACCAACCCTTCATATGGAAGGAGCAAAGAGAGGTATATCGCATCATGGTCATTGATGAGGGAGGTAACCAGAGGGCGTATCGACCAATGGTTTCAATCGAGGACCTCCCCTTAGACCCGGATGAGTGGCAATGGACCCTGAACCTTCCATCTAAGAAGGGAGAATCGAAAATACTAACATTACACAACCTGAAATCTAAATCCGCCTATCGAATGCTCAGACCCAAATATAGCTTGCGTAATCGGGTTGAAGACAGATGGTATCGCCACCTTAACATAGATTGCAGGCTACTAAAACCCATCCGCTAGTTTGACCAGTATAACACTAGACCTGCCAAATATCCGCCCTCCAATGGCAAATAGAACACAGGTGTCTACCAACCAACGATTGGTTGATAGACCACACCAGCCTGGAACAGCAAGGGAAGGCACTACCCTGGTGCCATAAATGTCTCCTGAGCTACCCCGGGTGTAAGAGGGCGGAAACTATTGAGCACAATTTCCTCCAGTGTCCTTCATCAGTACTGTTATGGAGAAGTTGGGACCGGATCTGGCGTCATATTGTTCCTGGGGCCGTTTGGTCATGGGATTGGAGGGCCTTACTCTTGGGATATTACCCTCCAATTCGGAGGAACATATTCGAGGAAAATATGTTCAGCTTAGGCAGACGGAGTGTCCTGTGGACAATATGCTGGAGAAGATGCTGTCTCGAGATAGAGGGGGCAAGGGTGGAGGATGGTGAGGCCATGGAACAAATCCGCATACTGGTCCAACATGAGATAGCGACGCGATGGAAGACAGTCAAAGGCAAACTCGATCAGATGAGTACCTGGGGGGACATAAACAGGTTATCTCCGACTTCGGCAGGGACTGGCTGGGGGGAGAGAGAGGGGGATGGATGACCGAGGTAAAATGGACCAGCTGCCAACCGGGAAGGGAGTTGGAGGAAGAGCCCCAGACAGAGATAATAAGAGATTACCAGCTGGTCCTTCACGATTGGACGAAGATTGATCCTGCTGCGCCCTGTTCAGGACTTTGCAGACCCCTTCCCACCGCACCCGTTGTCTCTGGCAGAAATATCACCAGCTACATGAGTCCAGGCATTCTCCGACCATTCTCAGACTACCCGGTGTTTTCCTGTGTTTTTCCTGTGTTTCCTGGTTATGAGGCTTTGCCTTGATTGCTTTTGGACTGTTTGCTTCTCCCTCTTGTTTTATCTCTTCCTCTGTCTCCTCAGTTCTCCTTGCCGCTTGTGCGCTTGCTTCTCGCTCCTTCTTACTGCTCGTCACTCAATTAGCTCAGAAGTAGGTATCTAATGTGGTCATATGTCAGAACCACTGTTTACATAGTTTGAGACATTTGCTGTGCTAATTCTGATTGAGTCTCATGATGCTCAGCAATAGGGGCCATGAGGATTCTTGGGGGACGATTGGGGTCAGAGGTTGGAGGAGACTCTACTAGTGCCCCCCAGTGCTCCCCTCCGATACCCGACCCTGCTGTAGAATTGACTTTGGAAAAATAGACAAGGATATGGGATGCTGGACCCGGTTTCCAGCACAATGGCGTCACAGACATTGACCTACATTGATGTATTGTTTTGTAAAGATGTATCTAAGGGACGTTGGACCCGGTTTCCAGCAGGTGATGCTCCCCACCAATAGATGGAGCGGCCCGCCAGGCAAGGCCTCAATCCCAGTGGTTTTCTTACCACCACCAGGATAGAGGCCTTGCGCAGGGTCCCTTTCAAAAAAAAAAAAAAAAAAAAAAAAACGAAGGGACTGGTCGGCCTCGTTTGAAAAAAACGCCCCTGCAGGCAGGAACTGTAGAAACTTCAAGAGCTCATCCGATGGGTCGTTGCTTGAATGGAAATTCAGGACGCGGCATCAAGAGTTAGTGCAGCGGTGATGAACTCTTGATTTCTCAAGTTTCTCAAGATTCATTAGAAGTGCAGCAAGGCCCCATGACTCAAGTTTTGATCTTTCAGGTCGCGACTCAGGTGCTTGTCTTCCCCGGATTCCGACCTAGGGCCTGTCGTTTTCTAAGCCCTTTGACACATTCCAGCCTTTTGACTATAGGCTCAGGGATCTCTCCTTGTTCTCTGTCTTGTTGCAGCATGCCATAGATTAAAGCCATCAGTACCTCCACGTGTTTAGGCCGTTAACGAGATGGTCGAATTCGTGCGCCGCACGGGTCCATATGCATTTGCGTCAGAGCCTCCCGAGAGGGGGCCTACAACCCCCTAGGGTATCTTTTTTTTTTTTTTTTTTATCAGTTTGCAGAATACAAATGAGAACTGGGCTGTTGAACCCGATGAAGATGCCTCAAGTTTTGATCGTGCAGGTCACTCACGCTTGCTTGTGTTCCCTGGATTCCAACCCTGTCCTTAGCTGAGACCTTTGACATGTTCCTGACCTTTTGACTGTAGGCTCAGGGCTGTCTGCTTGTTCTCTGTCCTGTTGCTGGAGGTTCGAACCCTGCAGCTTCTCTGCATGTGGCTCCACTACATTCTTCCCCCGAATACAACGTACGGTCAGATGTGCGAGGCATAAGGGCTCGATGAGCCCCTTTTGACCCTGTAAGCAGCACTATCGGCCGCCCTAAGTGAAGGCAGGCCCGACCAAGGCCAGGAGGCATATTTTTCGGCTACTATGCAACTGGGGGAAATGCAGACAGTTGCGCAGCGCTAGTTGGTTGAGAGCGCCCAGGCCCTGGCTGCCTTTTTGTATGTAACCGAGGCAGGCCCTGGGCCAAAAATACAACATGGGCCGAACACAGGGTGCGGGCAGTTGGGCAAAGGCAACCGTCACAGGCCCTGGGCCTGATTCGTTTGGATCGGGGCTCAGCCTCTCGGGGCCTATCGGAAGCTTCTGGACAAGGGCCCAGCGCAGCCAGGGCACACGCAGCAGGCAGGCCACTTCCATATAGGAAAGTGTCTGCCCTGGCATTGGGCATTCGGGCACTGGCTGCATGCTGCACAAGCGCTGCTGCGCTAATCGCTGGCCAGGCCCACGCGCTCACGGGCGAGCTGGATGAGCAAGCAGCCATAGCCGAGCTGCGCTGCACTATGAGGGATGGGGCGCATGGTGGTCCTTGGGTGCAAGTGGCATATGTGAATGGGGGATCGAGGTTGTGAGTGATACGAGAGATATACCTGGTGCTTGAGGCGAACGGCATTGGCCGATATCTGCTCGTACTTCGGGGAGTTATTGACGTCACCAGCGGGTGCAAAGCGCCAGATAGGATGTTCGACATTGGTTCATTGTTGATGATGATAAGACTATTCCAACTTTGTCACTTGTGAGCTTTTGCTGTGCTCTTATTTGGTGGAACTCGTGTTGCAATTCTGCTTTAGGATCGAGGTCATGACTGTCTGGTCTCATGTGTATGATGCTGTTTGGTTTCTGACATTCGCTATCGCTCATTTTCCTTGCAATTTGGTATCGGGGCTGTGGTACAGTGCGCTAATCAAGCACTTGTCTTCTGCCTATGCGGTACATCAACAGAAAAATTTTCCAAAATTAAATAATCATTCTAGAGTAAAATTACATTCTAAATTTTAAATTTTCATTCCACTTTAAAAAATGTCAATTCAATTTTAAATTTTTTTGTCTTACTTGAAAACTTTTCTTCCAAGAATGGGGTATCCCTTCTTATTTGAACTGCATGCTAGAGATGGAATGCAAGTTTAGATGAGTTCATGAAATATTTTAATTGGACTGCCATTCTAAGTAAGGATTTTCAGTCATAAATAGGTTAATCCAATCTAAATTAGACGATATTTGTTGTAGTAGAATGAACGTCTAATTAAAACATTTCATAAACTCGTCCAGACTTTCATTCCGTCTCGAACAAATAGATGTAGTTGGAAGGGAAAACTCATATTTATACGGGAACTTATCAAATTAAATTGAAAATTTTAAAATTGGACAAACATTGGAATGCTAATTTATAAATATGAAGGATTTTTTTTTTTATGGAATATTTTTTCAACTTTCATTTCTCATGGGAATTTTTTTGTTGATGCATGCGGTCTGTTGGGTGAGCGGCCGTAGGGAGTGTTTAGTGAGGAGGGCAAAGGCAAGTAGGCGACCCAGGAGGTGAGGGGTATCGACAGGAAGACTACATGGTAATTATTGGGTGTTCGCAGTGTGATGAGAACTATCTGATGTGCGATTGATGCTGAGGTGGAACGACGGTGTAATGCTGGTTGTGCCGAAGCAGCGATTGGTCATCACAATCGGCATCAAGTCATCTGGTGATAATATTTATGGTTGGGGGCAACTATTTTGAGGTACGTTGCTCTTAACATTATCTACCCTCTTTGACACTTCTTACCGTGAGGATGTGTGTTCTGTCTTGAGAGTCCTCTCATGTGAGGAGTCGAGTGCGCTCAACCTTGAGAGTTGGAATTGTTCACGTGGAGCATCCGGAAGGAGAGGGCGGAGCTATTTGAAGGGCAGTGGACGAAGCAGTGGGTCACGGTCACCATGCCAACCCATCGGGAGTAGAGCACGCATGCTTTGCTGCTTTGTCCTTTGTCTGCCTGCTGCACTGATAGATAGGTGATGAGGGGCAGGCTAGCCCTACAAGGGAGACGAGTACCGGACATCTATAAATAAGCACCGGCGGGGTTACCTTCCACTGGCTGTGATCGCCGTCCTATCTGCGACGTTAAATAATTCCTGAGGACTTTGGGGGCCGTCCTTAAACGCCTCTTGATCAGCCAGTTGGTTGGTGTAAGACTCGCTGCACTCGAGGGTAAAAATTGTGCAAGGATGGTCAGCTCAGCATACACTCGGGGCACAAGGTTGGGCCGTGTGCACACCTTTAGACATGCACGTTGTATGGATCGCTCAGGAACGATGACGTCAAGCGACAATCAGGAAGAACTGAGGGAGGGGTGGATTTCAGGTGATCGGTTCGGGAAAGATTTCACTCTGCAAACAGCCAAAAATATGATTATGTTTTATTTTGATTAGTTAGATGTTACAGCTATCTAACAGACAACATAGGTAGAACAATTTTTTCTTATCTGCTTTTTGTTCGATAACTAATTAATTAAAAATAGTTTCGTTTGTAGGAATCTGGACTTATTTGTTGGACCCAAATGTATAGACTCTGACATAGCCACCATTTATTTATTTATTTTAAATTGGTTTGTGCACTACACTGCGGTAGGCATTGAGTGTGACCTAGTGCAGATTGTGTGCAGTTCTGTAGCTTATGAGCAATAGGGAGGGCACTAGAGAGGACGATAGGATCTTGCGATCAGCAAGGCGCCCAATAGCCTGTTTGGCATTAGGACCAGAGAGTGATAGGTTCCTGTTCCGCCAGCAAAGGGAGACAGCAACAGCAACGTAGAGTTAGGGCCGCAAAAGCAAGCAAAGCGTTCGCAAACGAAGCCGCTACTTCAGCAGCCATGACCACAGTTGCGCGGCAAAGTTCTTAGGCTAGTAGTTCAGGGACTGTAAGGGCAACAGTCGCACAAACCCTGGGTCAGTCCACTAGCGTCAAGGCGAGGAGGTCGCCATACAGCGAGCAGATGCTCAGAAGGCACAACTAGAGAAGGCATTATGAGAGATAAAGGCAGAAAAGGAGAGAATGCCTACTAGACGTAAGTCAAGGATGCAGCGGAGACAAGTGAACCTTAGAGAGTTAGAGGAGATGGACCTGACTCATATGGATGATGTTGTGAAGGTCGTGAGAACCGCCCTACTAGATGTAATAGAGATGCAGGACTATCACACGATGCTTTTACAGGACATTCAACAGAGTTTGGTCGTGCTGGTTGGGAGAGCTCGGGTAGCACCATCACCATCAGGGCCTGGTGTCTGGCCTGTGGTACAACCTCCTCCTTCTGTCCCACCTGTGAATGGAGTATCCTTCTCCAACATCGGTCCAGGCCGCTTCCCTATTAGGTATGTCTTTGACAGGCGGGTTCTCAGCAGGTCCTAGTGTGCAGATTCCTGTACAGACATTGTATTCCCAACCTCCGTTGCAGACTACCGTAATTGGGCAGCTTGTTGTCTCGCAGTCAGCACTGCAGCAAGGCAAACAGCCCCAGCAGCAGTTGGTGCAGCAGCCTGCGCCCCAGGGTCCACAACCTAGAGTGGTGCAGGTACCGGGACAAAGCCAGTGAGTTCCGAAGACGGCCATCGGCTCACCTAAACCCTTCTCTGGGGATAAGAGGGGCGAAGACCTTGACACATGGTTGAGGTCAGTGTTGGCTTACGCTAAGTGTAAGTTGACCTTGCCGCATGAGGAACTACTTGTGGCTGCCTCCCACCTTGAGGGGAGCGCAACGAGATGGTTAAGCGTGCTAGTGCAACTACAGGGATACGGTCATGACTTTCGCGTTTGGGCAGTCAACCAGAAAATGAAGGACTTCCTTAAGCTGGTGGAGGAAAGGTGGCATGACCCTTAGGAGGCCCAAATGGTCACTGATGCGATCCTGACTTTGAGCAACAGGGCGTTCAAGTCAGTAAGGGATGCCACAAATGCAGTAGAGCGTTTGATCTGTGTGCCTGGAGTACGATATGACCCCCAGGTCTTGCTAACAACTTAACTGAGATGTTTCATATGTCACTCAAGAATCAGTTGGCAGGTGAGGCTAACATCAATGTGCACAACTTTCCCTCGTTTGGCAAGAATGCCCTAGACCTAGAGGCAAAGATAGGGCATGGACATCAACCCACGACGGACGGTAGGAAGACAACACTGCCTCCCAACTGGAAGGCGAAGGGTCACATCATGTTCGTCAATAACGATGGTTCCACCATCGAACTAGATGACGACTTACAGGACGGAGTAGGTTCAGAGGCGGGCAACGTAGAGGCTTCAGGGTTGGAGCAGTCGCTACCTCAGTCCAAAAAGGTAAGGCGAACAGTACACGCCGTTGAGGCTCCCGGTCTAGGAGTCAAGTTGACCCCAACGCTCCTCCATGGGAGAAAGCGGGTCTCAAAGAGGACGTGTGGACACCCGGAAAGCTTGTATTCGTTGTGGCCAATATGACCATAACCAGTTCAAGTGTCGGAACAAGAAGGTGACTGAGAAGATCCCACGTACAATGGAGCGGGCGACAGGATCCTCCACTTCCCAGGGTAGTAATGTAGCCAGCAGTTATCGCACCGCCTCGGGAAATTTTAACACGTCGGGCCACTAGGAATAGTAAATGTTCCTGCTAGGGTCGAGGTGGTGGACACACCCTCACCATCTCGAGAGATGGCCCAAGCTACTGACTCTGTAGCTGTCCCGCAAACACATTCGGACCCAACGATCCTATGTTCGCTAAATGTGTTTGAGTCCTTAGAGAAGCTAGAGGAGGAGTGGTATAGATCGCGCCCGCCAGCTTCTTGGATGACCATGGCCAAACCCTTAAGGGTGAGTTGTTCGTCGGCGAGACAATCATCGGTGGCCGCAAGGCCGGGGCTTATTATGACACTAGCTCAATGCGAAACTTCATTAGTCGTGCGTGCGTTGAGAGGCCGCGCTTACAGGGGCAAGTGCAACGCCTGAGTCGATCTGTGGAGTCGACCTGTGGCAACAAACAGCGCATGGTAGTCAACGACTACCTTAAGGACGTTGAGTGTTGTTTCCTGTACGCGGGAGGGGAACTGAGACATCGCATCTCGTTCCTAGTCAGCGATGATCTCCCAATTGATATCCTGTTGGGTATGTATTATCTTTTGGTTGCACAACCCTAGTTTGACCACTCCCTCTATCTCCGCCGACATTTTCACCAGCTCGCCTGCTGCAGAGACATAAACTAAGTACATACCCTCCTCCGGATTTTGCTTGTAATAATTATAAAACGTGGCCGCACACATGCATCCTACGGAATGTACCGGCAGACAACACTCAACCTCTATCTCCTACAGATGCATGTGTGCGGCCACGTTTTATAATTATTACAAGCAAAATCCGGAGGAGGGTATGTACTTAGTTTATGTCTCTGCAGCAGGCGAGCCGGTGAAAATGTCGCCGGAGATAGAGGGAGTAGTCGCTAAATACCCTGATCTATTTGAAGAGCCAAAAGGGTTTGTTGAGAGGGAGGTCGTCCACGCGATAGAGATTATCCCAGGGTCTAGTATTCTGAAGGGTAGTATCTATCGGATGTCTCCAGCAGAGCTCAATGAGCTTCGCCGACATCTCAAGGAACTCATAGAGAAGGGTTGGATCTGACATAGTGTCTCCTCTTACAGATCTCCTGTCTTATTTGCACCGAAGAAGGGGGGAACTTTGAGGATGTGCATTAACTATAGAGGTTTCTCATCACTGGAAAGAACCGAGAGCCCCTACCGCGCATCGATGACTTGTTGGACTGGGTGCAAGGATGTCGGTACTTCAGTAAGATAGATCTGAAGTCCGGGTACCATCAGATTGCAATACGGCCCAAGGATCAACACAAAACCGCTTTTCAGGCTTGGTACAGTCTGTACGAGTTTGTGGCGATGCGTTTTGGCCTTTGCAGTGCTCCTGGCACCTTTCAGCGCACCATTAACCGGATCTTTCATGACTACTTAGATAAGTTTATCATCGTGTACATCGATGAGATACTTATCTTTAGTAGGACTGTCGAGAAGCATGTTGGCCACTTAGATAAAGTCCTCAGTCTCCTTCGGGGCTACCAGTTCAAGATCAACGGGGAGAAGTGTGAGTTTGGCCGCACCCGGATCTCGTACTTGGGTCATGAGATTTCCGCGGAAGGAATGAAGCCCGATGACGCGAAGGTGGCCAACATTCGTAACTGACCCCGTCTTCAGTCTATGAGTGAGATGAGGTCCTTCTTAGGGATGACCGGCTATTACCGCAATTTTGTCAAGAACTATAGCATAGTGGTCGCCCCTTTGACGGACCTGACCCGCTTTGACACCCCATGGGAATGGACACACAAGTGTGAGGCTGTCTTCAGACATCTAAAGCATTTTTTTGACACACCATGAGGTCTTGAAACTTCCTGATCATGACAAGCCATTTATAGTAACCACAGACGCTAGCCAATATGGCATAGGCGCCGTGCTCGCGCAGCAGGAGGGGTCAAAGTTGAGGCCTGTTGAGTACATGTCCAAAAAGATGCCCTCTCAGAAGTTGGTCAAATCCACCTATGAGAAGGAGCTCTACGCGATTTACAAAGCGCTAACCCAATCGAGGCACTGCCTCCTAGGGAGGTTCTTCTACGTCAGGACTGATCATCAAACCCTGAAGTGGATGAGAACCAAGCCAGTGCTCTCGGATGCGCTGAAACGTTGGATCGATGTCATTGAGCAATATGACTTCGAACCCAGTACATCAAAGGAGAGTACAACAAAGTTGTTGATGCGCTGTCGCGTAGGCCAGACTTCCTTGGTGCACTGATTACCGAGTTTGGGCTTGCAAAGGATGTTACTCGCTCTTTGGTGGAGGCCTATCGCGAGGATCCGTTTATGGATGAAAGCACACGCAGACTCAAGGCGAAGGACAAAATGACTTCTGTCGAGTTTGAGTTGGTTAACGACGTGCTGTTCCTGAAGAAGGCCGGGAATAAATGTTTGTGTGTGCCTAATCAAAAGTCTTTGCGTAGTTTATTTTTAGGAGAGTGTCATGACGCCACATGACATTTTGGGTACAAAAAGACAACAGCCAACTTGTTGCAGCAGTTCTGGTCGCCCACAATGATGAGAGACGCCAAGTTGTACGTGGAGACTTGTCAGGTTTGTCAGAGATATAAGCCACGTACACAAGCCCCTCTTGGGCTCCTCAAGCCCATTCCGATTCCGGAAAGGCCTGGCGAGAGCCTGACCATGAACTTCATGGACACGCTGGTCACCAGCAAGAATGGAATGCGATATGTCTATGTCATTGTGGATAGGTTTAGTAAGTATGCTAGGTTAGTCGCAATGACTGCAACAGCCAAGACTGAGTATGTAATTAAGTTGTTCAAAGAAAACTGGGTCAGGGATTTTGGATTTCCAAAGTCTATAATCAACGACCGGGATGTGCGATTTACTATTGAACAGTGGAAAGCCGCAGCTGCAGAACAGGGAACAAAGTTGCAGATGACCTTCGGGAACGACCCAGAGGCAAACGGGCAAGCAGAGCAGCTGAATCGTGTTGTACAACACCTGTTGAGACACTACATCAAGCCCAATCAGGTGGACTGGAATGAGAAACTTGCTCTCATTGCCAGTCTATATAACAATGTTGTGCACAACGCAACAGGGGTGAGTCCTAACAGTCTGCTGTTGACTTTCAAACCTAGACTGCCCTTAGATTTCCTACTACCGAAGAATCAGCCTTCTGTTGCACCAGGCACCCTGGAGTTTCCATATCGATATGAGGTCCTGATGCAGAAAGTTGTCGAACAAATGCACAGGGCGCAGGCAGCGATGATAGAGTCAGAGAACAAGCACCGTCACCCTTCTACATTTCAGGTAGGGGACAGAGTCTGGGTCAAGTCCTCAGAACTGGGACAAGAGCACGGGATATCCGGCAAGCTCATGCCACAATACTTTGGACCCTGGGAGGTTCTAGATATCGTCGGGGATGATCCGGATGGGCCGTCATACGTAATTCAGATCCCTGGTCACCTTCGCACTTACCCAGTCTTTCACGCCTCTAAGCTTGCACCTTTCGAGGAAACTGATCAGTTTCCTTCGCAACGCTCAATGCTGCCCCCAACCATGGATGGAGAGGTCGACATTGACGACATCGTGGACCATAGGGAAATGTCAGTTCCAAGACCGACAGGCAGAGGACGTCCTCCTTAGCTGAATTTGCACTATCGCGTTTGGTTCAGACATCACATTGATCCTTAGGAGGGCAGATGGTTCACCCGAGAGGAACTGATGCAGACCACTCCACAGGTTGTCGCTCACTACGAGAAGTTACTGCAGAAGGGAAAGTGCCAGATTGAGTAATGGAACTTCTTAGAGGATTGTCGAAGTATGGAGGAGGGAATGCGAGGCATAAGGGCCCGATGAACCCCTTTTGACCCTGTAAGCAGCATTGTCGGCCGCCCTAAGTAAAGGCAGGCCCGACCAAGGCCAGGAGGTCTATTTTTCGGCTACTACGCAACTAGGGAAAATGCAGACAGTTGTGCAGCGCCAGTTGGTTGAGAGCGCCCAGGCCCTGGCTACCTTTTTGTACGTAACCAAGGCAAGCCCTGGGCCAGAAACACAACATGGGCCGAACACAGGCTGCGGGCAGTTAGGCACAGGCAACCGTCACAGGCCCGGGGCCTGATTCGTTTGGATTGAGGCTCGGCCTCTCAGAGCCTACCGGAAGCTTCTGGACCGGGGCCCAGCGCAGCCAGGCCACACGCAGAAGGCAGGCCACTTCCATATAGGAAAGTGTATGCCCTGGCGTTGGGCACTGGTTGCATGTTGTGTAAGCGCTGCTGCGCTAATTGCTGGTCGGGCCTACGCACTCAGGGCGAGCTGGATGAGCAAACCGCCATAGCCGAGTTGCGCTGCACTATGCTGGATGGGCCGCATGGTGGTCCTTGGGTAAAAGTGGCATCTGTAAGTGGGGGATTGAGGTTGTGAGTGATACGAGAGACATACCTGGTGCTTGAAGCGGATGACTATGGCGAGATCTGCTCGAACTTCATAGAGTTGTTGACGTCACCAGTGGCATTGTAGATAGGCTAAATAGGATCTACCAATTGTAGTCTGGGCGCAGAGCGCCAAATAGGATGTTCGACATTGGTTCATTGTTGATGATGATGAGACTATTCCAACATTGTTACTTGTGAGCTTTTGCTGTGCTCTTATTTGGTGGAACTCGTGTTGCAATTCTGCTTTTGGTTCGAGGTCACGACTATCTGGTCTCATGTCTATAATGCTGCTTAGTTTCTGAAGTTCGCTATCGCTCATTTTCCTTGCAGATGCCTCTCATACATCTATAAAGACAATACATTGTATTCGGGGGAAGACGGTAGGTTTGGATAACTGCACTGGGCTGCTTCTGGGTCATTGATTCCACCACAGATGACCGACCGGTTGTTTTTTCTCTCTGAGTGCGTTTGGTGGCTGCTTCTTGACACTCTGTTTCTCCTTTTACATTTACCAAGAGTTTGTTAATTTTTCACATTTACATAATATTTTCTCTTTCCTCTTTTTGGTTGTGGCTTGCTAAACTTTTCTAAGACACTAGTTCGTCCCCGAAGCTAAGTTGGGCTCTTACCATTTGTTTTTAACTCCCCCCCTCCCCCGCCCCGACCCCCAAACACCTTGACAAGCCTTCACCTTGGTCCACAGTGATAAGAGCATCGGTGGGTTAGAGGTCTTGCTGGTGAGGGCTCCGGTCTTATAAGTGGGGAGTTGCACTTGCTGGAAACTGGGTCCAGTGACCCTTATACAAGTTTACACAGAGAATAGCCAGTTGGCAAAAAGAACTCCAGAGGCCTCTGTACGTAAGAGTCTAGACTCAGGGAACTCTTTGCCCCATAAATTATCAGAAAGCAGTAGGCCATGACATTCGGACCAGGGCCAGTATTGAACGGGGAAGACCACTATGAGAAAAACAGTCAACAGGGCTAGCGAGCCTTGGAAGGTAACTGGTGGGTTTTCTTTTTTAGTGGCTCCCTGACACATGGCTCAGTTCATTCTCACATCTCTCCATGAGGGACGAGCACATAACCTATCATCTTTCCCCGCTTATGGTCCGTATCTAGACTGCAAGTTGCCCCAAATACAGCTACAATGACTGTATCATTGCGATATCTGGACCGAAAGTTGCCCCAAATACAGCTATAATGACTATGCGTTCTATTGGAGAGAAAAATGTTGGTCAAATAATCCTCATGTCCAGTAATGGACTGCTCAAACAAACCGCCAGTTGTTGAGCCCCTTTCACGATGCCCTGGCAGTTTTTCCATCATTGATGTTCTGGACCCAACATGAATGTGGTCTCAGAGTCCGTGTTAACTGGCCACTTTTCGGACAGCTGGTGCTTTTCTTAGATATGCCCACCCTCACGCCCTGCGCGACTTCCTGGTCAGAGTGAGACTAAACCCGGAGTGCCAAGGATTTTAGAAAAGGGGGTTGGAGTCCCAGGTCAGAACTGAGATCTCCAGTGTCAGGGTTTTACGAATGAGACTAACGGAAACCACTTTGCCAATCAATCGAGACTTCGTCAGGAGAACAAGTATGCAATTTATTTTAGTGGAGGGGCGGTGAAAAAATTAGTGTGAAGCGTTGTCAGTTTGAGCCCATCATTGTCTCCGCTTTCCACACTTAAACGCTTTGGGGGTCATGCAAAGTTTTCACGTGTCACCTACGGGGTTCACTAAGTTTGGAGTCCGATGTGGATGTTCTCAGTGGTGTGGCTCGAGCCTTGTACTCCGCCTCACTGTGAGGTCAGTAGGGGATCCCCATCGGCTGTAAAACTCCCCACGTAGACACTCTGATCACAGAATGCGGGCCCACTTGGGAGGTATGGCGGACCAAGGGGCAACGAGTTGTTCGTGATAAGGGAGGACGAGGGAATGTGGAGGAAATTGGGTCTCAAAAGTAATGAACCCAAAGTCTATGAACGCAGCACAGCCGACTCTGTTCGGAAAGTGATAGGGACCGCCTACACGAGCGATCGCGTCATGGACATCCCATTCACAGATCTCGAGTCTCTCCTGGTAGGGAAAAGGGGGCCGACTAGTGCAAAAGGGGCATCGGGAAGACATGCAACGCCAAGATATATTATCTATATCCCACATTCACCCATAGTTTCCCATGTGAAGATAATAATGCAAGCGAAATCCTAAATGCGCCTCAAGAAACATAGAGGAGACATACATTCACACCAGTAAGAAATCATACGAACTCAAGTGATCAAGACATCCAACACAAGCCAGACATGTTGGAGAAGAACATACATTCAATCGCGCGACCCATGCATCCCTATATACCATGAAAAGATAAATTTAGTGTGAATCAGAAAAGGAAGGA
>BFEA01000477.1:699470-717888 GCA_003427395.1 Chara braunii
TTAAAAAAAAAAAAAAAAAAAAAAGATTCCACAGTCTCCGGAGCAATCCTACTCATCCGACGGTTACCCAACTCCACTTTCTTAGTCAACTCCGAAACATCTTTCAGATTGAAACGCCAATCGGTGGGAATGGTGTACAACATATGGTTGAGTGTCTTTGCTACACCCTTACTGGTTTTTGCGGTTGGCTCTGAGAAAGATGGACAAATCGGTCGGAACATGTTAGGATCCTTGTGTTTGGGAATCGCATAAGCTTGCCCAAACGACCCTTTCGTGTTCCATCTGGCAAAGTCAGTGAGGTTAGCATCTCTCAGGTCCTTCATTTCCAAGAGAACCTCACTGGTATCGTTAGCAGCAACTGAGTAGCCGTCACTCCTGATAAACAGACCCATCATTCCCTCAAAGTACAAACATGGGCACATCATCATGGTTACGCTCGGATTCCGATCCAATGGGGTCAACACCAAACCCTCAATAGTCCTACCCCACTCGCGAACTACATCCTGTCCCAAGCAACCATTCACTTCATTCCTATCTTGCACACAAACCGTCTACTCGGCCATCGAACAAATCACCTTCTGATCCTTAATATTGGGCCAGCTGTCAAACGCAACTTCCAATTCCTTCCTCAAGCTAAGTAAACGATCCACCCGTGGTGGTTTAGGGACGTTTTTTGCATTGCCCAACAAACTCTCGCACACCATCCAGCTCATGCAAACGAAACTGCACGTGACTTCTTACCCGTGGGTAAGGAAGACCTGCACATGTGCAGGCCACCACTTCAGCGCGAGCGAATCTACGCTGATTGCGCAACAAATCCGCCACACTCGGATTTTTTGTCCAAATCATTCAGATCTTAGTTCGTGCTCGTTTCTTAACACAAGGAGGAAGGCATAACCCGCCCACCTTATCGTTTACCAGTTTCCCGACTTCAAAGAGTCTCACTCTATCATCGTACAAAACACGAACAACCAAACTTGCTGACAAATTAAATCTAAAGCAGTCACGAATACAACACAAAATCAAACGTCTCAAATACGTACGTGTGGTCTTACGCTCAAAGTCTTTAACCGACGAGAGTAACCCCGAGAGAAAATTCAAATCCCACTTCTTCAGGGATTTGTAACGTCTCGGGTTTTTTAGAAAAGAAATCAAGAAAGGTTTATTCATTCCAATTCTTATTTCCGGCGTCGTAGGTACGTTACCTGCACGACATATCCATTCTCATACTCAGTCTTAAAGTCTTTAAAGCAGCCTGATTTCCCATTGACTCGGACAAACGATAGCCCAAAGGTTTTCCGCAAAACACGCCAACGGTCACTCCAGTAGTTGCCTCTTCCAAAAAACAAATTAAACTTCTGACGACCTTCAACATCCTGCCGCTTCAAAGTCTCAAAAACCCGAATTGTCCCATCCTCTATGTTCTGAAGTTTAATTTTCGAGGGGCGGATACTACGTGGCTCAGCTATCCTAGGTGTCTCATCCCTTCGTGCCTTCTCCTTCTTCCCTCTTCTCTTGTTTTTTCTCTTTGAACTTATCTCGAAGCCCGCGGTATTTAGGAAAGCCCCCTATCGTTTGATAAATAGTGCTTTGGTGGTAAGGAGATCATCTTCACTCATAATTTCAAATGGGATAAGTGCATACGATTCGAGTCCAAATCTCAACAGCCATTGGTTAAGGTGCGTTGACTTGCCTTTCCTCTTCCATACGGATACGTGCTCCTTCCATCTAGTGTCAGGTTCTCTCAATGTCTGACCAATGTACTGCGATTTGCATTTCAAGGATGAGATGCCATACACACAGCTATGGTGCGTTAGGAAATCCAAACCAAGTCGGGAGAACAGGTCGAGCCAAGAATCAATACACTTGCGAAGCCATCTACAACAACCACGTAGAGCAAGATATACTACAAGGAGTCTAAATGTGCATTCCACATAAGGAATAAAGCAACCACGATCGAGGCGACAGGCTATCAATGGATCGCTAATAGACAACCACCGCTTGTCGCTCAACCCTAGTCACTGCCCCGAATCGTTATCCGAGCTCTCATGGCTCGACTTCTCTTCCTCGGCAGCCTCCAGGTCCTGTGAATCGGTCCTCGAGTGTGTTCCAAGGCCGAATCTTACCCGTTCCCTTGCATCAGCTAAGTCAAAAATGACTTGCACTTTTGTGGTGTAAGTAACGCCTTCTAGTCGACAGTAATCACGCAACAACTCACAATCCGCGATGGCCGATTCCCTCCTCGCTTGGTCCAGGTACATCAGTCGCTCCATTGCGACATTCCTCGTTGGTGGTTTCATGGCTGATGAAGCTTTACCCGTTGGTGAGCGTGTATTCTTCCAGATCACACGCGTCCGAGTCCGTTGCAGACGCTCAGAGAAACGAAGTTGCCGTATGCTTGCGCGTTGATTCTGCTTCTTAGCTGGCATAGTGACCGGTGGGCTGTTTCCCACAAGGGTATCCTCACCCCGCTTTCGTTTCTCAGTTGTAGCGAGATTCTCCGTGCCGACGGTTATTACCTCCACTTCGCTTGGCTCGCTCGCTGATCCGGAAGAAGAAGGTTGTTCCTCCTTCGCTTTCCCTTTCTCAACTACCTTACGCACTTCGTTCTTAATCTCCTCCTGGATCTTGCTTAGTCTCACCGCCAACTGCATTTCCACCGCCGTGGTCATTGCCAATTGTTCTTCCTCACAGCGTCGTTGCTTTTCCAGCTTCCTCAGGCAGTGGGCTTCCTCGGCTAAACGCTCCTCCGCCTCTCGTTGTAAGGCTTCTAACTCTTTCTTCTTTGCTTCCTCCCTTGCCAACCTTTTTCTCTCTTTTTCTCCACGACGTATCCTTTCCTGATCAACGAATTCCTTCAAAGTAGCCACACTCCCGCCAAGCTCTTCCAGTTTCGATGTGGTCTTCGAGTCCGCCGACAATGATCTAGGTAACTGTGCTCCATAGTTCTGTCTTGGTGATACAGAGCGACCACGCCTTTCAAACTCCGGCGGACATGTATATCCATCACGTTCAGCTTGCCTTCTTGATGTAGCGTCCACCTAGAATCTCCAGCAATCGCTACGGTAATGTCCAGGTACCTTACACCCGAAACAAACTGGCGGGAGTCTTCGCGCTGGTTCAGCGGAATCGTTACTCAGCTCCCGTCCATCACGTTCATGCGACCGGCCACGGTCGGACTCCTCACGTCCTCGTCTTCCATCGCCGTTATAACGGTCTCATCTATCGCCCCAATCCCGGGGGCGGTCACCACCGCCCATGGTTCTCCTTCTCAAACAGCATGCAAAACTCCGCAAACAACCAAGGGGAATGCCGATATGATACGCACGCCCTCCGTCCTTAACGCAGGTTCCTTCAGCTCCGCACGGTTGAGTTACTGTACCACCGTCCAAGTACTTAGTCCCGTCAGCGGTAACCCCGCCACGCTTCAGAAATAACCTGGAAAACACCGACCACTCTTCCTTGGTCGTATCGTAGACAACACAGCTTCAGTTGCCCGTACGAAAACTTGCTACTAACCACACCAAACGTGCTCACACACTCCCAGCCGAGATCCCGGGTAGGTTCACACGCTCCATAACAGGAATTATGAACAGATAGTAAATCAAAGAACACGCTTTCGAGACGCATTCATGACAGACTCGTGGCGTAGAGCACGACGCAAGTACGGCGACCTGGGATGCGAAATACAACGCAAGCATATCGAAAAAATTATTGAAAAATATTCAGCAACCGCCTGAACATTCCAGCAACCCAAGATCCACCCACGCGTCCGCACAACCTGTCTAAGACTAGTGGCAAGGCCGACTAGCGAAAGAAAGAGGTCGAATACTTACCAATCATTCTATTTAGACTGTGGGCCCGCTACTTAAACCGGTTCATCCGTCATCCTCGGCCCCTCAGTCTGAGCCAAAAGCAAAACCAAATAATGGGTCCTGGGCTCGAGGACCAGGCATTGGCCAAATCCAACAACACGCTGACAAGGACTCGTGTCCCGGGCCAGGGGTCAAACACAGAAAAAACAATAACACACAAACAAGCAAAACACAGGAACACTGAAGCAAATCAAAGCAAAACCCGCCCCTACCCTTACACAGTGTCAGCCTCTACTAGCAAACTAGCAGTACCCTACTCTACAGATCGATATCAGACCGCTGACTCTGGCTACTGTAACACAAAAGAAACACAAAAACACTCAAAGTGGACCGTACCAAAGGTTAACCCTGTTAGAATACTGCAAATAGATGGAAGTCGGAGGGGCATTTCAAACATTTTCCGGCTTCGTCTTTTCCTCACAAAGTTCAACTGGCCTTGGGATATCTTCATTGATGGCCAGGCTGCCCTAGGTATAAGGCTTGGACCCCACAGGTTTGCGGACTGGAAAAACTTTGCCCCGGAAACTTAACCGGGACCCCACAACCTTCCGCAAAGTCCTTGGAAGGCCGTTCTCCTTTTCCGAGAGAGCAATTCTGGAACCCCACACACCCGGAAACGATGATTGGAAAAGTTGGGTTTCGTGTTTTCACATGGTTTCCGACGTCGAAAACCAACGTGGGAGGAAAAGTCGCCGCATTTTTGTGCAGGGTACGGAGGGCAAGGGGGTGGGTCGCCTTCAACCTTTCCAAGATCGCGGACGAAGTGTGGACCTCCCTGTGTCCGTGTGCCGTTATCGCAAACACTCACAATTCCATATCAACGGGACGGGCCAACGGTCATAACGCAAGAGGAATGGGTCGACAGCCTGTGGGCCCGGTTTGCATAGGAACCCGCATGTTTCGATGCCGCGCGGAGGGGGCACCGCGTCGCTCAATGCCACTCACCATGTCGCCACGGACGTTGTTCCGGTCCTTCGACTACCACACGGACACTGCCCGACTTTCCTTTTCACGTCGACCGCACACAGCCTTTCCTGTAAAGGAAAATTTTGCGTTCAGTTTGCCGCGAAATGAACACCGCTGTGGGATCCGGAAAAAGCCTTTCCAAGCTTTCCAAAATCGTTCGGCCGTTTTCCATGGGGAAACCACTTTTCCATCCGCAAACCTGTGGGGTCCAAGCCTAATTCGGAGTGAATTATTAGTATATTCACCAAGATGGAGCAGGATTTGAACTCAAGTATGTATTTTCAACGGTTCATGGGGATACCAACTGAGCTAAGCTCGTTCGTGCAACCCCCAGACATTGTCCTTTTTTTTTTTGTCCTTTCTAAGGGCCTCGCCACATCACCCTCTGGAAATGTAAAAAAAAAAGAAAAAAAACACCGGATGTATCTGGCCATCGTTTAGCAGTAAGTTCATTTTCATTTTGCACATATCGAGAGTGGTGTGGCCAGGCCCTAAATGCACCTTGGTCTGCTTGCGGTTGGCCGCCATTCGTAGTAATGGGCCATGTATCGTGCCAGATTCTGAGGGAAGATGCACCTTTGCTTGGCGGAAGGTGGCGTACCGTCCACGTGGCGCACCACCTCCCTGCGGGTACACCCCCCCCTTTTTTTTTTCTTTTTTTTTCCGAATATTCTTTTCATATATGTCGTATTATATTACTATTCGGACTGCTTCCCCATCATCCACCGCGCCTTTCTTTATTGTTGTATCTAGACGTGTTTTTTGGTAAAAGACAGCTATACTGACCGCAAAAATACATACAGTCGGGTGGTCATCACAGAAAGGCATATAGCTTCCCTTTTTGTTCTTTCTTTTTTTACCTTGAAAAAAAAGACAGGTCAGGCGCAAGGATGACTCGGTAGCGTAGCTCAGGGGCGAGGCCCGTTTCTCGATTTATGCGTGTCATCCTTGCGCAGGGGCTCAGGGGGGAGGTGCCACTACAGCAAAGAGGATTGGATTAAACGCCTGAATCTGGACCCGTTCGTGGAAAGGTGCACAAAATCGAAATTGAACTTTTTTCTGCATTTGTGCTTAAATCCCGTCCAGATTCAGGCGCTCCATCCAACCCAATTGGACCTCTCCCCGGGTCATACTCACACGACCACTTTCCCGGACCTGGCCAGGATGCACCTAGCCGCTATTACGTCAAAATTAGAAGCCAAGAGACTCCTACCGGGGGCATGGTCCCATCAGCCATTACGTCGGATTGAATGCCCGAATCTGGACGTGTTTGAGGACAGGAGCACGAAATCGAGGTCTAACTGCTTTTCTGTATCTCTGTGTAAAGCATGGCCAGATTCAGGATTTCTATCCTATCCCCTTCGCTAGTGGGACCAGGGCCCGGTAGTGTGAGTTTGCCCTCAGGGCCTCCCCACACCACTCTTGAAAAAAACTCAATTTTTTCAAGGGGTTGCTGCATGGCCACACAGCCTCTTTTTTTTTTTTTTTTTTTGCCACACAGCCTCTTGAAACTTGGGGCAGTCAAGAGCAGTCAGAGTTACTGTGGCTCTTGAAACCCTTTTCCAAGGAAAAAAAAGGAGAAAAAGAAGAAGAAAAAAAAAGAAACCCTTTTTCAAGAGGGGCTGCTCTTGAAAGATTGGAAACCCCAGCCTGCTTGCAACTCGTGCGTTTTCAAGCGTCCTTGGCCGAACCCTTGAGGGACTGTAGATTATTATTATTATTAATTTTTTTTTTTACTGTAGATTTTCAAGAGTTGTCATCAGGCCGTTATCTTCTTCTTTTCTTTTTTTTTTTTGTCAGGCCGTTATCCTGACTGCCATTCGAGAGGCCTAGCCCAGTTGGTTAGGCATGCAAGTGGCATTCAGGAGTTTGTGGGTTCAAGCCCCATGGCCGCCTGCGGTGCACTTAGTGCCAACGGACTGTGATAGTCCTCTGGATACCCCTGATCGGTATTAGGGGGGGGTATGACTAACACGGGTGTGAGTGTGAGCGCGAGTGGGTTGTGTGTGGTGTGTGGGAGAGTGTTGGCCATAACCTCTGCTGCTACTCGATGAAGGGTGGGGGACGATGAGAAAGGGAGGCACAGCTACTGGCAGGTCTCGGTCTTTGTGTTAGCCAGACCCCCACTGGCGGCCCCAACCCTATACCCTAACCATTAGGGGCAAGGGGCAACATGAAATCTCCCCTTCACAGAGAGAGGAAACTATGCTTGCAGGGGTCCCCTCTAGATAGTCTTAGGAGTAGGTAGTGGAAGGTAAAAGAAACAGAAGTTGAGAGAAGAAAACTAAGAAAGAAAAAAAAAAACAAAGATGTACCACTCTCGTTTTTCCTCCTTTGTCCAACACCATCGCCCTTTCGAGAGTGCTGTGTGGCGAGAGGGGCCGAAAACTCTTGAAAACCCAACTCTTAGCGCCTCGCCACACCACTCTTGGGCCCTCGCTGCACTACTCTCGACATGCACAAAAGACAAAATTCATGGTGGTGTATCTGTCCCTAAGCTATTGGAAGATTCATTCTTGTTTTGCACATTTCGAGAGTAGTGCAGCCAGGCCCTTGGAACCCCCTTTTCAAGAGTTGGACGCGTCGCCACACAGCCACTTGAGAGTTGTAGCCCGAAAAACTCTTTCCAGAGTTGTCACAACCTCGTTTCAAGAGTAACACTCGAAACACCGAAACGCCCAGCATGCGCCTGCAGCACCGCTCTTTTCAAGCATCCTCCCGAGGGCACTCGAAGGGCCCTTGATTTTCGAGAGGGCCCTTGATTTTCGAGAGGGCCCTTGATTTTCGAGAGGTGTCAGGCCGTTATCCTGACGCCATTTGGAAAAAAACGAAGTTGTACAAATGTCGTGTTTCATCGTTTGTCCAACACCATCGCCCTTTCGAGAGTGCTGTGTGGCGAGGGGCCCGAAAGTCTTCAAAACCCAATGCTTGAGAACGTCAGACAGCTCTCGAAAAATTTCCTCGTTTCAAGAGTGGTGTGGCGAGGCCCTTACTGTTGACAACGTCTGACAACTTTTTAAAAATTTCCCCTTTTTTTTTGTTATGGGGTGGCGAGGCACTCAGTTGGTACATGTGGCGGACCCACCAGGTGTGGTGCTCCGCCTGGGACAGAGATGGAGATGGAGGATGAAGGGGGAGCAAGATGGCTCAGCGCAGCTCCCACGCAAGACTCCAACGCACGTACTCCAAGATGTGCGAATGTAGAATGAATCGGAAAATTGACAACAGCTGGGGTATACCCCCGCGGACTGACGGGACTGGACTGGACTGGCTGGTACCGACAAAGGTACCGGCCTGAACTGGATTGCCCCGAATACAACACAGGTCTGTGAGAACAGGTCAAGGGGCTGGTCTCACAGACCAACCAGAGGTCCGCTACACGATCCTCGGCCTGTGACGGATCGCCTAGATACAAGCTTGCTTCCACCAAGAAGCGGAACTCTACCAAAGAAAAATAAAACCTGAGTAGGAGCAAGCTCCATGCTGAGTCCATGCGATTGCAACCTAGGATAGGAAATGTCAACAATGTCACAGCTAACAGCCTAAGTGGAAGCAAAAGCAACTAACTAGCATACATGTCCTAGGAAAGCAAAAAGTAATGACAACTAAACCCTAGAATGTTGGAGGCCGTAGCCTTAGTCCTCAAACAACTAACTAGTGTATAAGTCGTAAGAACAGCAAAAGCAGAACAACTAAATCCTAGAAATGTCAGAGGCAGTAGCCTCAGTCTGAGAGCAACAAAGCAACAACAAGACAACGATATGTCACAAGAGGAGTTTGTCGCGAACCAAGGGTGGGATGGTCTCTGAGGGTGGCGAATGCAGCCTAGGGGTCGATAACTCTTAAGGGCATTCACACATAATGACAGGGGGAAACATATCATCAGGCTCCATGAGGGTAGGGAACTGGGAGCGAACAAAACCAATGACCCTAACAGATAGACCATCAGGGTGGGTAATGCTCGACTAAAGCGGTGACCGATATGGAGGGTCGACCATGCAAGGGAACAAGGGAGCCTGGTATACTGGGGCGCACCTAGATGAAGCATGCAAGGCTGCCTAACTAGGGTGTGAGGGACGACAGAGGGTAGAAAGGAGATGGGTAAGGGAATCATGCAAATGACTCATAAAGTGAGGGAAGTCGGAGCTATATCCGTAAGTTGGGAAGTCAGGGCAACGCTACGGCCCCGATACTTATGTGTATACCAAGAGAGAGCCCAACTCAGAGGTACCCAGCGAAGGGAAACCATCATGCGACACAACCAGGGTACTGTACAGGGTAAAGTGGTCAGAGGGTGATGACGTCTGAAGTAGGCAGAGTTGATCGTGACAAAGTCCATGAAGCTGTCGATGACGTCCATGATGAGAAGTTCGGAATGTCATCGAGGAAGAGCTGCAACGTCGATGAGATGAAGTAGCAAAACTGGTGTGGATGGAGTACTGAAAAGTCAAAGACGTGGAAAGAGAAGTCAGAGTCAATCGTCGAATCGAGCAGGACGATGACGAGTGCGTTGTGGACGCTCAGAAGCATCCGGCTGTTACTGAAGGTCTGCCTTATATGTAGCAGGCTCTACTTCAGCGGTCTCCTCAGCCGAGGGAGAAGGATGAGGGTCAGTGGGCTGATGAGGGACAGTCAACCCAACACGACGAGCACGATCATAAGCACGCATCAACATGCGAGCGTGCTGCAAGTGCTCGAGGGGCTCCCAAGTAGCCTCCTCATCAGGGTAACCCTTCCAACGTACGAGATACTCGACGTGAGGAGGGTTGTCGTTGGTGACTTGGCGACCAATGATGTCTGGAACCAGGAACTCCTTGTGGTCGTCCACCATGATGGGTGGAGGGCGTTCGTATGGTCGTCCAGCGAAACGCTGACTGACAAACTGTCTGCGGTAAGGATGCAATAACGAGACGTGGTAGACATCGTGCACACGAGCCTGGCGTACTATATAGGTAGTCGGGCAGCTTCACACGGAAGCTGACCGGGCTAGAAGCCGTATTAGAACCGACGGCCTAGAGAATGCGGCATAGGTCATAGAAGCGATGTCGAAACTTGCGAAGCGTGTCCACTTCGAGCTGTAAGTGGCGGACGTCGATAAGCACATCATCACCGACTTTGAATGGATGATCCATTCTCGATCGGTTCGCACGTGCGGCAATGCGAGTCTGGGAAGTGGCTATGTGCTCATGTGCGGTCTTCATGATCGACGTCATGTGTGCAACCCAATCATCCAGCGTGGGACAACTCGTGTCGGGGTGCATCTGTGACAGTTGAAGGAAGTCTGCGAGAACACGAGGGTGATAGTCGAGGTCGTAATAGTAAGGCGACATCCCCGTGGCTGGCGAGACGGCGTGGTGATAGGCTATCTCCGCGTGGGCAAGATGGAGATCCCTCTGCTGGTCGTCACGAACGATTTTTCGCAGAATATCTCCGAGAGTCTGGTTCGTGACATCGGTCTGACCATCAGTCTGGGGATGGTAAGACGAGGAGAAGCGGAGCTGGGTGCCGTAAACCTTGTGGAGTCGTCGCCAAAATCGGCTGGTAAAGTGCGGGTCACAGTCAGATATGATGTTGAGAGGTAAGCAATTGTCACGCACGACTCGGTCAAACACAATGTCGGCGACCTCACGTGCACTGATGGCATTCGGAACAAAGCGTGCGTGCTTCGTGAAGCGGTCGACGACGACCAGGATAACATCATGACCACGGGGGGTTGGAGGACGAAGAGGACCGATAAAGTCCATCGAGATGGGTTGTCAACGACCCTCAGGGCTAGGAAGAGGTTGGAGCAAAGCATAAGGCAGGTGGTTGGCATTGTTCACCTCCTGACAGCTGGGACACTCTGCGACGTAGTCCTTCGCAAAATCCTTGCGCTTCGGCCAGACGTACAAGCGGCTCACATGAGCCAACGTCTTGTGGAAGCCCATATGACCGACGGCAACCTGGTCATGGAACTCTGCTACTGCCCGGACACGTAGCTGTCCAGTGGAGGGAACGCAAATACGGGGCTCTCTGGTGCCATGTGAACTGTGCCAGTACACAAAACCGTTATCCCCGATAGAGTACTTTGGCACGGTCTTGCCACTCCGAAGGACCGCATGGATGTCACGATAGTCGGGGCAGTGGCGGTAATAAGTGCGAAACTCGTCGATCACCGAGTGGTGGATGGTGGTGACCGAGATGGAAGCGAGCTGGATCTGCTCCTGATCGTGATCAGGGCAACCGGGATAAGGCATCTGCGACCCGATTAGTCTCACCCTTGATGTGCTCAGTGGTGAAACTAAACTCGGATAGATGGCGCCACCAGCGAGCCTGTCGAGGAGTGAGCTTCAGATTTGTCAGAAAAATCTGAACAACAAAGTTGTCCGTGCGCACCGTGATGGTGGCCCGTGCAGGTAGTGACGCCAATGTCGAGCGGCATAAACTACTGCGAGAACCTCACGTTCATCAGCAGCGTAGTTTATCTCGGCGGGTAGAAGCTGACGGGAGTTGAAGGTTATCGGACAATCACCTGAGCGAGACTCGACGGTGCCGTCGTCGGTGATGGTAGGAGAATAGTCAATAGAAGGCTCGCCAGTGGCTGGACGAGTAGGCGTCAGGTGGGAAGCAGTGGTAGGGGTGGGGGGTGGGAAGCGAGGGATACGAGGATGAGAGGAATCGGGAGAGGAAGGGAAAATCTGAGAGAGCACTGCTCCTACATCAAAGTCGGACGCATCGGTGGTAAGGATAAAAGGGCGATCAAAATCGGGTAGGTGAAGAACCAATGCGCATATCATCGCCTTCTTGAGGGCGTGGAAGGCGTCCTCGTGGAGGGGTATCCAAGCCCAGCGGGGGTTCTTCCGGAGGAGGGTGGAGGTAAGGACGTAAGAATACCTAACAAATCCCTGGATGAAATTACTATAGTAGCTGACAAGGCCTAGGAAACTGCAAAGCTGCTTGGCGAATGTGGGGACGGGCCACTCCGCAACAACAGTGATCTTTGCGTCGTTCATGTGGAGACCTTGGTCAGACACGTAGTGTCCTAAGAAATCCACTTTGTGCTGGGCAAAGCAACACTTGCTCAGCTTGGGGTAGAAGTCATGTCTGCGCAAGCGGTCAAGGACGTTGCGGAGGTGTCTGAGATGCTCATCAAGGGTACGGCTGTAGGCCAAGATATCATCGAGGTAGACAAGAACGTACTGCTCAAGGATGTCCCTCAATATATCGTTCATCGCCCTCTAGAAGGTGGCAGGTGCGTTGGTGAGGCCGAATGGCATCACCATAAACTCATAGTGGCCGAAGCGCGATCGGAACGCTGTCTTCGGTTGGTCCGCTGCAGCGGCGCAGATCTGATGGTAACCGCTACAAAGATCAATCTTCGTAAAGAAGCGGATGCCTACTAGGCGGTCGAACAACTCGTCGGAACGAGGCAGGGGAGAGTTGTTCTTAACCGTGTAGTGGTTGAGACCACAATAGTTGATGCAGAGATGGAGAGTTTCATCCGCTTTGCGAGCAAAGAGGACGGGTGCACCCCACGGGGAGTTGCTGGGTTTAATAATACCCAGTCTCAGGAGCTCCTGAAGCTTACGCTTGACTTCGGTGGCCTCGGGGATCGAGGGTCTATAGGGTGCCTGGTGGTGAACACGATAGTCAGGCACAAGTTGGATGGAGTGCTCGACGTCGCGCATCGGTGGGATGTCGGCGTACTAGAACGACGAAGGGAAAACGTCATGGTACTCTCGAATGTCGTCACGAACTGCAGGCTCCAGGTCAATCGTATATCGTGCGAGTTCCTCAGCGTCAGCGCGCGACGGCGGGGTCGACTCGACGGACGACGGAGAATGGGAAGTAGAGATGGGAGCCATGAAGATAGAAGGAGGATCTGACTCCAGAGGGATGAGCTCGACGTCGGGACAAGGTGGATCAAAGTGTAAGAGATCCGTAGCGTTCATCATAAAGAAGGTGACGTCGTCCTGTCGGATGAAGTGAGCAAACTGTCGATGCGAGATGACAGTGATCGTAGGAGATGGTGTGAGCACGGAAAGCTCCGGGGGAGGAGAATCGGGGCGTGGTGTTACGGTGGTACCTATGAAAGGTACGCGATACGTCTGTCCACACTTCGTTTTGAGAACGAGAGTGTTGATCGCCCAATCAGCCTCGGTGCTGCGGAACCGACGAGACCACGGAGTACCGAGGATGAAATCGTACCCCGTCTCCATCACATCGAAATGTGCGGAGGAGCGGTGGCGACGAGACGCCGGGGGACGATAAGTCGGCTCGAGAGTGAGGAAGAAAGGGAGGTTGGTGACCGTCTGATCGAAGAAGCGCTTGGTCTTGTCATCCCCTAGGGTGACAGAGATGGGAGTCGGAGACCCTATCGTGGGTAAGCGGGCTTCTTTCACCACACGTGGATGAATGAAGTCGCCCTGAGAACCGGAATCCCTCAGCGTTGAGTACACCCTCGTGGAGGTCCCCAGTCGTACGGGGATGATAGGGAGGGTGCGATCAGGGTCAGAAAGGATGGTAGGAAGGCGACGCAGTGCAGCGATATGGAGGGTGAGTCGCTCCCGATGAGCCTGGGGCAGGCTCAAGTCCAGAAGAGAGGACACAACGTCCTCGCGTTTCGCAAGTTGCTCGCTGCAACGGGCTGAGCGAATGGCTCGACGCATGGGTAGTCGCGGCGGGGTAGGAGGGGAGACGGTGGTCTGCGGAGGCACAGACGGTATTGCGACAGAGGGCTAAGTACACTCTGTCGGGTCCTGCGAGACCTCAACTCCAGTAGCGAGAGGGGCAAATTGCGACCGGGATGTCGGGAAGTCGATTACTGAGGAGGGCGCAGGTGTACACTGCACCGTGGCTAGGAGGCGCCACGGGGATGCGAGGCGCCGGGGGGGGACTGAGCACGACGCTTGCGGGAAAGGTCAGCGTAGGGCGGTCGAGGGTGGCGGTGTAAGGGCACCGCGAGGAGGTATGACCGTCCTGGCAGCAGCGCAAGCACCCACGCTGGTCCAAAATAGTCGCGCGCTCTTCAGCGGAAAGGACACCACGAGGAGGGACAAAGCCCTGAGAGAGGTCCTGCTGAGGGACCTCGGGGGGCGACGCACCAGCGTGACCAGAGCGATTATGTGTCCGGAAGAAGGCGGAAAGGATGAGCTGGAGGCGCTCGACCATAGGGAGAATAAAGTCCTCCAGGTGGTAGTGGACGGCCTTGTCGAGGTCGAGGTCGTCGCTATGGTCACCCTCTGGCGACAGCGGGGCAACAGCGTCCTACTCACCATACTCGAGCACGCTGAAGCGGCGCGAGAAGTGGCAGTCCTGCTGCACGGAACGGCTTGGGCAACTGCGGAAAGGGGAACGACGTTGGGAAGTGTCGTGAAAGGAGGAGGGGGTATAACCAGCACGCTCGGGTTGGGAGGAGAAGGCGGGGTGAAGACGGGTCCGCATCCGCTGATGGGTCCTAGCCGCCTCGTAAGCCTGCCGGCCCGATGTGAACTCGTACCGCCATAACTCGGAAGGGTACTCAAGGGGAAGGTTGGCCAAGAAACGGTCGATGAGGGCAGCCTTGAAGAAGAACGCCACATCACAAATGAGGCGGGCATCCTGGAAGACCTGGATGTGGCGATCCAGGTCGGCAGCGCCACCAGAGTCGGACCAGCGTGTAGTGATGACACGCTCGAATGCATCACTCACATCATGTCGGGCTCCGAAGCGATCCTCGAGGAACGCCTGGAAATCCATGAAGATTGGGGTCCAACCCTCACGAAGGGAGTGCGTGTAGAAATCCTCCCAGGCCTCGAAAGGACCGTCACGTAGACTCGTGGAGAGGTGACTCACCCACGTGTCGGGTGGGGCGCCCATGAGCTGGAGTGTGTGGGTGGCAGACTGCAGCCACCGAGACACGCGTATCGTTGTTCTGTCGTACAAGGCAATGTCCGCCAATCGGACGAGTGGTGTGCCACCGTTTTTGCGGCAAGGGGATCGAGGGGCAGAGACTTGTGCCACGACTGAGTAAGTCGGGGCAGGTCTTGGAGAAAGGGGCGCAACTGACTGTACGCTCGGTCCGCATGGGGGAGCGGTGGGGGCTATAGTGGCAGGCTGCGAGGGAGTTGAGGTAGAAGAGGTCGCAGCAACCGAGGGGATAAGAAGAAGGTAGCATGGGGCTGGATAGGGTGCAGGGCGAGGGAAGCGAGCCTGCATGGAGGAAAAGTAGAGGAAGGAGGCACGAAGGCGCGGGCACCTGTGAGGGTGGGGGTGGCTGAAGGCGTAAGAGGGCGAGGTTAGCCTGGGTCTGGCAAGCTCGTCCTCGAGAATGTCGAACGTAGATCGAGCAAGGAGTGGCAAGAGGAAGAGTGGGGGAAGTGGACGCACGAGCGGCGCGGGGCATCCCACAAGGGGGGGAGCCAGGTGGCGTTGCGGTCGTGCGAAGGGGAGAGAGAAGTAGGACATCTGAAAAAGAAAAGACCACATCAGCGGGTAGTGGTCCCGTGGCCGTAGTGACCGGAATCTGGGCGGGTGCGCCCGTAGAGTGAGGGAGGGTCTGACCCGTGGTGGCCGTCGCGCTAAGAGCGTGGACGGTCATCAGGATCGTCGTGTCGGGGGCGACAGACGAGGAAGCTTCGTCGTGGCCACCATGTCGGAGGACAGGGGACCCGGACTGGGGATCAGAAGAAGAGAGAGAGTGGGGAGAGGAAGGACGACCAGCGTCTTGGAATTACCGCAGGTCAGCGGCAAGAGTCACCATATGCGCTTGTAAGGGCGCAAGGAGGGAGGTGATGAGGGTGTGCAGATCCCCCTGGGGTTGATGGCCCTGATCCGTCGGCATGGGTGTGGAGCCCGATGTCGAGGTCGTTGCCGCATCGGCAGCTTGTGACACGTCGTCGGCCATCGGGAGGTAACGGGCCGGACTAGAAAGGGTCGGAGGAGATCCGCGTGAGCGAAGGGCGTAGGGGGGGGAACTGGGATAGAAGGCGACGGGCGACGCTAGTAAATCGAGCGCGGGCGTCATCAAAGGGGGAGGGGTGGTTCAGATCTAGGGTGGCCGAATGAGAAGGGAAAGTAGGGGGGTTAGAAAAACCCTAAACCTTAGAAAAACCCTAAGAAAACCCTAACTGGAGTTTAAGTGGTTAGGGTAGGGTACCGGTGACCTAATCAAGAAAATAAAATAGCAAGCATAAGGGGGAAAGGCGGGAGAAAAAATAAATAAACGGCGAAATTTCAAGAAAATAATAAAAAAAAAATAAATAAATAAATAAATAATAAAAATAATTAAATAAATAAGGAAACAAAAATATGAAGAGAGATAATATTTATTTTTTTAGAATTTTCGGCAGCATTTCCCTACCCCCCATGGGGTCAAGAATGTGCCAAGGGAAAGGAGAGACCAAGATAAGCACATTAGGTTTCAAAATGCCGCAAATTAAAAATTTTAGAAAAATAATAATAATAATAATAAATAAATAAATAAATAAGTAAATAAGTGGATGAGGAGATGGAGATAAATGAAGTATCTGATTTTTTAAAAATTTCGGCAGCATTTCATTACGCCCATGGGGTCGAAGTGTGCCGAAAAAGACTAAGTGAAAGAAAAACAGAAAATTTCGGCAGCACTTCGTTACCCCCACGGGATCAAAATGTGTGCCGACAGCAAGAAAGACCAACTCCTAGTCAGATTTAAGGGTGCTGCAAATAAATTTGAATTTTCAAAATAAATGAAAGAAGACATAAAATAAATCAGAAAATGAGAAGGGAGGGGGGGGGGAATAAGATAATTCAATTTTTTTGGAGAAAAGAGAAGATTTAAATCAAAGAGAAAGGGAAAAGAAAAAAAACAAAAAAAATTGAAGTAGGGGGGACAAGGGGATGAAAGAGTGATGAAGAAGAGAGAAATAGGTGAGAGAGAGAGAGAAGGAGTGAAGTGGGAGATGGGGGAGATGAGATTAGTAGAAGATGGTGAATGGAGAGGAGAGGAGAGAAAAAGGTGGTGGGAGATGAGTGAAGAGGGAGGTGGGAGGAGGGGGGTAGTGGTAGAGGTAGAAAGGATGAGTAGATGATGGGGGGAAGAGAAAAGGGGTTAGTGGAGAGAGATAATACCAGGCTATTGGTTGGCCAAGAGCAAAGCACTACCAAGATCCACAGGATCTTGGCCTTCAAGGTGCTGCTGGCCTGATGCTGCAGCAATAAAAAGATGATGATGATGATCTAGGGTGGGCAGAGATCTTGATCAGCCCCCTAACCAGGGGGGGAATCTTGAGCTGCTGCAAACTGCTGCTGCAGCAGTAGAAAAATAGTGAAAAAAAAATAATGTGGCGCAACCCCATTGCCAGGGGGGTCTTCAGTCTTCAGAGCAGGTTGCCACGTTGCACTGCAGATGGCCACGTGCTCGGGCAGCAGCAGCCAAGGGCGGGGGGGGGGGGTAAATAGCTGGCACACACCTCTTCAACAGCAGCGTGCCACGCTACAAAGCCATACAGACAGTATGGCGAGTGTGTTACAAGGGCAGCTGCGCACGCACAAGCCCAGTGGTTGCCCGGGTTCAAACCCCGGCAGCAGCAAAATCCCGGATCTTGATAATATAATCCGGGAGCGGGGCGGGGCGGGGCAGTGGGGCAGCGTGGGCGCGTGACGCGCGCACGCGTGCGGCGGCCTTGGACGGCGCAGCTCCCACGCAAGACCGATACCAGTGTGGCGGACTCACCAGGTGTGGTGCTCCGCCTGGGACAGAGATGGAGATGGAGGATGAAGGGGGAGCGAGATGGCACAGCGCAGCTCCCATGCAAGACTCCAACGCACGTACTCCAAGATGTGCGAATGTAAAATGAATCAGAAAACAGACAACAGCTGGAGTATACCCCAGCGGACTGACGGGACTGGACTGGACTGGCTGGTACAAAGAGAGGTACCGGCCTGGACTGGACTGGACTGCCCCGAATACAACACAGGCCTGTGAGAACAGGCCAAGGGGCTGGTCTCACAGRCCAACCAGAGGTCCGCTACAGTACACCCACAAACTGTTCAAGTTGAAATAGAAGGCATGGCCACGCCAGTCTCGAAATGTGCGAACTGAGAATGAACTTCCCCCTAGAACATGGCCAGTTGCACCTGACACATTTTCTTCGCATTCCCATAGTGGTGTTGCAAGGCCTACGGGGTCCCCATAATACTAAATGACAATAAAAAAGGCCTGAAAGGCCATCCTGTCCAGATTCGAGAGGTAATTGAATTGGTTGGGCCTTTTCAAAAAAAAAAAAAAAAAAAAAAAAACAGAGCTGCACATTCGAAGCCACATACAAACACCTAGTGGCCTACCTACGGTCATTATAGCTGAGTTTGGGGTATCTTTCAGTCTAAATACAGTTATAATGACTGTACATCGTATTCAGGCCAAGAATGTAACTCAGTTGGTACACCCCTCAACTGTTGAAATACCGACCTGAATTCAAACTCCACCAGAAGCAGACGAGTAAAAGAGACATACAGTCTGAGTAGAATCTGTGTTAGAAGGAGAGGCTATGGTTTGCTTTTTTGTAGACTTCCCAGTTGTTTTCGTTTTTCTTTTATTTTGGCTTCTGCAACTCCCAATGTGAGCTTGGCCGGGGACC
>BFEA01000477.1:721134-733058 GCA_003427395.1 Chara braunii
CACACACACACACACACACACACACACACACACACACACACACACACACACACACACACACACACACACGTACACACACTCACAACATTCTCTCGGAGCACTAAGGAACTCTCTAATCCCGTCTCCTCCCCTGCCGATTACGAGCTTTTTCAACATTATCGTCCTCGCCCTCCTGCTCACGGTTGTTCATGTCGTTGGAATCTTTGAAATCCATTCTCCTGTCTTTGCTCCTCTTCTTGTCCCAGTAGACTGTACCGCCAAGATCCCTTTCTTCATCCCCGGTCTTCTGATTCCAACAATTCATATCACCATTGTCCTCTTCATCATCATCATCGTCATTATCATCATCATCATCATCATCATCATCATCATCATCATCATCATCATCATCATCATCATCGACATCATCATCATCTTCATCATCACCGTTCTGAGATGATTCCAATGATTCATTATCCCCATCCTTAAGACCATCCCCGGTCTGCGATTCCAAAGAGTCATATCACTATTATCGTCAGCATCATCATTCTCACCATCACTGATTTGAAGCAGGTCATCCTGATGGCACTGGCCTATCACACAGGCCCATCTTAGTTCACCTCCGCAGTTCCGGCATTACACATTGAACTCCATAGGAGGCCCGCTGTAGCAGAGTTTTTCGAAGTATCTTTAATCGGCTAGCGCTCCTGCCTCACTTCTCTTCCCAGTCGTAGGATGATAACCCCTCTGCTCTCTATCGCCGGAATATCTTGAAACTTGGAAAACCGAAGACAAACCAGCAATCAGAGACGAACCGGCAATCAACAAATCGACCTTGTGCTTCGTAGCTCAGCTTTCGACAACACCTTTTATTTCGAACCCCAAGTCGAATCTGCGATCTGCTTCGTGGAGTTGAGATCCGAGAAATAGCTCGTTCGTAGTCCCGATACCAGCCAGAGGAGTTGTTCGTCGTCACCTAGCCCGAAAGGTAGGCCTTGGAGCGTTGAAATCTCCCGTTCATGAAAGGATGGAACTTCGAGCTATCGGGATGACAGATTCTGCTAAACTCTTCCACAAAATTCACGTCCGATCTTCGCTTCGAAGTGGCTGCTGTGCTCCCTGGAGTTGTCCTTCTTCGAAGCCGCCTGTTTCCAAAACGACCTCTTCCGACTTCACAAACGGGAAAGTTCTGATATTGTAGCGTATCTCACGGAAGGGTTTTTTCCATAGGAAGCTCGCCATTACTCGGCGACCTTCGGTTCAGCTGATTCATATGTATCCAATCTTTAAGTTCGACAAAAAGCACGCCACTTCCCCTAATACTCCACCTCACCTACCCTCGTCCAGGGACAAGTTAATGCTGCAAGTGCTCGAGTTCACTTCTTGAAACCCGACCGCCACACAGCTCGCCTCTCCCGTGCTAAGCGCACCGGGCTATGGCGACTAAACTCCGCGCGAAGAATCGGAAACCCTAACGTCCGCGCGTCGCGAGGATTGAGCGCTACGGCGCCGCCAATCGCTGCGTCCCTCTCTCTTTTTTCCTTTTTTGGAGGACCTCCATTTGGTTCTAGAGGGACATTGGACCCGGTTTCCAGTAACTCATGGTGGGGCTGGCCTCCAACCCTTATCTCGGGATGTTGTGGGGTTTCCGGGCCCGGGGGCAAGGTCCCACTTGCGCAAATGAGGAGATTTCGGCCATTGATCTTTGCAATCTACGGTGAGTATCTGTTAATTCGAGCAAGTGGGACCGAGCCCCCGGTTCCTTTATGAGGTAATAAAAGTTATCATGCAGGAGCACGAGCCAACAGGGTATAATCTGCAATCTACCTCTGTTTCTAGTCCCCAACATGCGGGAGGCAATGTGAGGGAGAGGGTCAATCGTTCGTTCATAGCCTTGGAGATTAACTCAGAATTCAGTATCGAAAATCAAGCAGAAAGCCAAATGGCTTTAGCTTTAATTAATGAAAACTCTGCAATTCCGGGGAGAACCAGAGAGCTGGTTGGAATACAGGAGGGGACTTCCAGTCAAGTCCCACCACCGGATCAAATTATGAGAGATCCATGTAGCAGGACCACGCTACAAGCACCGGTTAAGATGCGCAGAGTGGGTGATGAAGGGACTAGCGAATTGACTAGGGAGGAGGACGATGGGGAAATGGACTTTACTAATGTTATATCACCTACTGGCAGCCTTAGAGCTGACCCGATGGCGAGAAGCTCCCAAGCTCAAGAAGCGGGGAAGCAAGCTATGGGCAGAGCAACTGTGCATAGTTCACCCCGCCCAGTGCAGTCAGCCCATGTAGTAGTGCTACTGTGTTTCTCCTTAGCGCCCCAAGGCGTAAAAATCCTGGTGGGCAAGCAGGGACCGGGGAATTTGTCCTGCCCACAGTGGCTAAGGACAGCATGCCTACCACCAAAGTAGTTGTTTGTAGTGCGGCGGCTAAATTCATCAGAGGTAGGTTCCCATTCAGGCTAATCTCTGGAATTAGGATAGAAAAACGATTGGCAGCACCGGATTTCATATAGCAGTAGTGGATGCCAAGATTTCAGCTGAATCAGTGGCTATGCTCGCCACACAGGGTATTCAGTGGATACCACCCCAATGGTTTGACACCACAGTTTCAGCGGAAGCAGAAAGATCAGACTGACGAACGAGGTAAACGCAAGCTTGGTGGCAACTTTCTGTGCATCATTACCAGCAGACAAGAAGCCTTGGTCACCGGCCTTCCGAACACTGCTGCTCCTCCAATGGGAATCAGGCCAGGAGTTCGAAGGGCAATCTCGCAGACGGAAGGGAAGCAGACCGGTAACAGACGAACAGCGGATCCAATCTGTCAACGCCACTCCAACTACCACCACACATGGATAAGCTAAACTTCGCAACTTGGAACGTGAGGGGACTGTGTGACGATTCAGGGAAGTTCAAGAGAGCCCGATTAAAGACCTGGCTCCATTTTCACAGAGTTCATATTGCTTTCTTACAAGAAACGAAGCTTGATGAAGCAAAAATTGTTGAAGTGGCCAAATGGTGGAAAGGCCCACAAGTGTGGGCCCCGTCAGAAGGAACAAAGGGAGGAGTCGCAGTCTTGATCCATAGAGATCTGGACGTGATAATGTTGGAGTCTCATACATATATCTGGGGCCAAAGGGTCTGGATTTGGATGCAAATCCTGGGCCAAGAATGGGTCTTTGTGAACATTTACGCACCCTCAACCTCGGGGGAACGCAAATCGTTCATCCTGTACCTTCCAAATGTCCTCCCGGAAGCGGAGAATGTTGTCCTTGCGGGAGAATTTAATGCTACTCTAACACCAGGCCTGGACTCGCCAACTGCGAGGCCACAGAAGCCGGATGCGATTAGGCTGCTGCAGTTTGCAGAATCTCAGGAACTCATAGATGTGTACCGCCAGCTGCATCCAGACTCTCCGGGGTTCACCTGGTTCTCTTCGCAGAGAGCAGGACCGAGGACAGCCAACTCAGATAATCCAGATAACTAAGAGGCGTCTAGACTTGGTCTTCACCAAGGGGCAAGCGTGGGAAGCAGTAACGAACTCATAAGTGATAATTGACCCAATGTCAGACCATCGTCCTGTGTTGAGAGAGTTCAGACTGGGAACGGGCATTCAGAGGGAACCGGACTTCTTTAGATTGAAAACCGAGAATCTGAAACACAAGGGGGTTATAGAGTGGTGTGAAAGACATTGGAGGGATTGGGACGACACGAAGGAATGGTTTGACACAGAGGAAGAGTGGCTACAGACAGGTTTCCGGATTGTCACCAGGACACTGTACGCGATTTCAAGAATCCTAGCGAGGGGGAGAAAGAAAGAAGAATGGGAATGCAGGCAACGAGTGGAAGAGGCAGAGCAACACATAGGCAGTGATCCATATACAGACCTATATTGGGAAAGGAGGAGGGATGAGTGGCTGAGAAAGTGGGAGATCATCCAGATAGATTAGTAAGAGACGTGGGCAAGAAGGGCGAAAGAAAAGAGAATGGCACAAGTGGATAGAATGACAAAAGAGACTTTTCAGAGATTATGCCCGCCACGTTCGCACGGCCTACTTCGTGCCCTGGCGCACCCCTTCAACGCTCAAGCAGACATTGCCACAGACACAGACTCAATAGCAGAATATGCCACAGAGTACTACAACGACATCCTCACGTCGCGGCGCCCACCGAACGAATCTTTGGAGGAACTGCAGGAGGAGTTAGACCTGTGGCAATTTTATTACCCAAAGTTGTTCCCACACCAATGGACATTACTAGACGGGCCACTCACATTACAAGAACTATGGGAAGCTGCTAACTGCATGGCCAAAAGCAAATCACCGGGAGATGACGGACTTCCGATTGAGTTCTTCCTAGCTACATGGACCCAAGTGGGACCTCTGCTGCTGAATTTGTACAATCGAGTACTCCAAGGAGGCTCTCTTACAGAAGACATGTGTAGGGGGGTAATCACCCTCCTATACAAGAAGGGGGACAAATAGAACGTAAGGAACTGGAGACCTATCTCGCTTCTTAACGTGTCCTATAAGCTTCTAGCTAAGGCACTGGCAAGGAAACTTGCTCCTCTTCTACCGGAGTTGGTAAAGGTAGACCAAGGAGCCTTCGTGAAAGGTCGCTCGATCGTAGAGAACATCCTCATGGCCACGGAAGCATTAGAGATTATTAGTAAGGAGGAACGGCAGGTGGTGGTGGCAATGCTAGACTTAGAAAAAACTTACGATCGGGTAAAATGGTCTTTTGTTTTAGCAACACTGGAACATTTGGGCTTTGGCACCCCCTTCAGAAGGTGGGTTGCTGTGATGTATAAAAGTTCAACTGCAACAGTCTTGGTAAATGGCAAAAGATCGCCTGTCTTCAACCTATCCCGCTCCTTACGAAAGGGCTGCCCACTTGCCCCCCTGTTGTTTGTAGTCCAGATCGAGCTTGTATTGAATGCTCTGCGATCTGCCGCACCGGTTAAAGGACTGCAGCTAGGGGAAGACTCATCAGTACTCACCGGGGCCATTGGAGACGACCTCTTGCTCATAACAGAGGCAACTGAGGAATCCATGGACACAGCCAAGAACATCTTGAACCAGTATGCGTTGTTGTCTGAAGCAAGAATTAATTGGGATATTTCGGCTTACTTTCTGTCGAGTCGCTACAGCCTGCAAGATGATTGGACAATGAAACGTATAAGGGAGGATGACTCAGAACGATACCTGGGGGTGCAGATTTCCCTATCCAAGAGTCAAAAAATGCAGGACGCGATCTTGGTTGCTCGGGTCGAGGCAAGAGTCAAGAGATGCAAGGCGGCTATGGGGCTTTCTCTACTGGGGAGGGCCAGTGTTATTCTGCCTCCGTCTTTTCCCTAATCAGGCATATAGTGGCGGTCATTCTGATCTCCCGCCAGACCCTTCTGGAGATTAAAGCGCTGGCGGCTCGATATTTATGGAAACCAGGGGGGAGGAGGAAGGCGGCTTCATCTCCAAGGTGGCGTGGAAGAAGGTGACCCAAGCAAAGGCAGAGGGAGGTTTAGGTGTGTTGGACCCAGAGAGACAAAATATCTCTCTGCTGAGGAAGTGGATCCATAAAATCTATACAAAGTCAGACAATCGAGGTTGGTTAATCCTAACGCAATACATTATTCAGCAGGAGTTGCACTTGTCACGAAAGGAGGATGTCTGGGTGTGCCTGTAGATGTCGTCATACCTGAACAGAAGATTAAAATCCAAGATTGGGTTTGCCTGGTGGATAGCGCGACGCAGACTGAGACCGGAAGGGTATTCTAACCCCCAATTGAAGGAGGAAGTTCTTATGCAACCACTCGTCAACAATCTAGCAGTCTTACGCCCAGATAGCTCGATATTCACCGCCTCCAATTAAGCTGGGAACTTTGGCAGGAAATGGGTGGAAAAGGGGGTCTCCCGAATACAGGACATCTGGCAACAGGAGGAGGGAAGATGGTTCACGGAAACAGAACAGAGGGTGAAGTTAGGAAGGTTGCAGGGGGTAGGAAAGAAACTCCGGAATCTCATTGAAGCAATCCCACAAGATTGGTTAGTGATGCTACAGAATACAACGAAATTTCTTAAAGAAGGAGAATGGTACAGAGAGGGTCTGACAACCTCTGTAGAGTCTTTAACAGTATACAAAGTGGAGGAAAAACGAGATGTTACGAGCTGGATTGCCTCGAGATGGCTCCTGGACCAGAATCAAGGTGGTGAAGGGCGCTTAGTGAGAATGGGGGAAGTGACCTTGCATACAGATCAGCAGTTCGAATTGGTTCGAGTACATCAGTCGTCTGGTGGTCAGAGGAACCCTGGTTTTTGAGTCCTCCTAAGTGGCACCCCTATAAGGAAATTAAGACTGGATCCCAAGAACTGCAACTGGAGGCTAAATCATCAATTGGTTTCTCTAGCTTAATACTCCACGAGACGAGGGAAGAAGATACAGGCAGACCCGATAGACTGGTCAATCGAGATTGGGGAGAGAATGACCCTCACTCTGGGGTTGCCAGATCCGCCAACACGCATAGAGATAAGAGCGGTGTGGGCCGAAATTCCCCTTCTCCCAAGTCTGAAGATGGCCGGACTGCTCTGGTTACTTTTGCACTCGGCCATTCCCACGGCTAAGTGGCTCGTTGACAGAGGAATGAGGATCTCTTGAAATTGTCTCCGTTGTGGAAACAGGAGTGAAGAATCCCTTAAACATCTGGTGTGGGATTGTCCGGCGTCCAGGAGGATATGAAAGTGGTGGGCAGATCACTGGCAACACATAGGCTCGACACTGGTTTGGGATGAGAAGTGGGTGATCACAGGTTTCCTTCCTGCGTTCTTCTTCAAGCAAAAAGGGTGGGGATATATAGCTTAGACCATCATGTCGGCTATCCTGTGGGTTATTTGGGAAGACCGGAACGCCATCCTGTTCAAAGGAGAGTAGTAAGCGGATGAAATGATAAAAAAAAAGTGTAAATTTATCATCCGGACCATGATTGTGGCGGATTGGCACCGAAAAGCAGACCAGGGGCGGTCTCCAAGGGGTCGTGAGTGGTTCCTCTTCACCTCGACGAGGAGTTGTCGGTTGGCAGCAGTTTGTCATGTCTCCCTAGTTGTCCAAATAAAGGCGGAAGGTTTCGGTCGGGAATATTAAGGGGAGTAGTTAGGCAGTAGATAGTGACAGAGAGGTAGGGTATCGTAGTGAGCTGGCTGTTTAGCACGGGGAGCATGGGGAGGTAGGACGAACCTGGGGCACTCGGTTCCTGTCGGTGGCCACAGTAGACCACAATTGGGGGGAAGGAATCATTGAGGGCCCATGGGGATGGAAAGGAATAAGTTTTGTTCCTCTCGGTCAGGTTAGGCCGAGGTTTTTCGGACCATCATAGGTCGGCCTTATTGGTAGGGGGGTTGAAGTAAGCCTATAGAATATAGCTTGGAATGGGAAGGCTAGCAATAGATTGGTAACCAATAGGGCAAGGTTGCTTCTGTTCTTTGATCCGACCGTTTAGGGGAAGGTTAGCTGAACTTTTGAGGTATGGAGAAGCTAAACCGGCTGAGGCTGCCGTGTTAACTCCGGGTTGAATTGTGAGGGCCCCGGCCTCATCTCATTTGGACTTGAAAAATATATCAATGTGTCTTCTTTAAAAATAAAAAAAATAAAAAATAAAAAAAAGGCAGAGGCAAAAAAATAAAAATAAAAAATGGTCAAAACCAGAATGGAGGCATCTGACCTCTGCCTCCTTCTACCTTCAGGGGCTCTTACCACCCTGGGCCGAGGTCCCACTCGCAAAAAGGATAGGATCTCTCCGACAAAAGGGAAGTGTCCGGGACCGGATGACCTCCCTTTCGAATTCTACGACATGTTTTGGAACCTCTTGGGCCCCGACATGGTAAGAGTTTCTAACAACATTCTTGACGGCAATAGACTGGGTAATCGAACCACGGAAGGGATTATTACCCTGCTGTACAAGAAAGGAGACAAGAGGGATGTCCATAACTGGCGCCCCATCTCCCTCCTGAATGTAGCAGACAAAATTTTAGCAAAGACAATGGCTAGAAGAATCTCACACCTGATGGAGAAATTGGTGGCACCGGACCAGTCTAGTTTTGTCCCCGGAAGACAAGTATTGGACAACGTTATGACAATATCACAAGCAATCAAATTGATTAAACTAAGGAACACTGAATCTGCAGTAATCCTCATAGACTTCGAAAAGGCATACGACAGAGTTAACTAGAACTTTGTTCAAGCAACAATGATAAGGGTGGGAGTGAGACCTAATTTTATCAAATGGTTCAGGGCCCTGTATAAGGGGTCCCAAGGCAGAGTTATGGTCAACGGTCTCATATCCGCACCCTTTGCTATCTCCCGATCTCTCCGCCAAGGGTGCTCCCTAGCACCCTCCTTATTTGTGATTCAGATGGAAGTCATACTCAACTCGGTAAGAGCTCACCCCCAGTTCAAGGGGCTTCCCCTTAACCCAGCCTACTCAATAAAGGTTTCAGCTTTAGCAAACGATTTCTCTGCTATATAAGATAACTCCTCCGGATCATTACAAGTGCTCAGGGAATGCATCACAATATATGAGTCAGCGTAAGAAATGAAGGTGAATTGGCAGAAGTCAATAGCACTAACCCCCAATGGGGAACCCCTGGCGGTCGACCTAGGGGTTCGAACTCTAAGCAACACAGAGTCAGAAAGACACCTGGGGATTTTAGTGTCCTTCTCCGACTGTAGCAAGACCCAAAGCTCAATTATGGAGGAACGCATCAGGAACGCATCAGGAACGCCTGCTCAAAATGGTCGAAAAGGAAATCTTTATCCTTGTTCGGTCGGGCACTATTATCCAACGTGTGCATCCTTTCTACGGTTTGGTACATCCTCTCAATTAAAGAACTGTCTCAATCATCGGTACAACTGATTCGACAACTCCTCTCCAGATTCATCTGGAAGGGAGACTCTGACATTCCCTCATGTATCTCTAAGTTGGCCTGGTGGAAAATCACCGAAAAGAGAGGTGAGGGAGGACTAGGGGTTATCGACCCAACTAATCAGAACAGAGCACTGCTATCCAAATGACCCGTCAGACTCCTTACCGAACAGCCAGACACACCATGGGTTCGTTTAACTCTCACCATTCTTGCAGCAGATTGGAATCTCAACAATGAGGAGGCAGTCTGGGACTGCTTGCTCCTCCAACCGCTTCTAAGGAACACAAAATCATCTACATGGGCTCCGATTCTTAGGACCTGGTCCAAGATGTCCCCCGCATACATCAGGGAACCAGTCTCTGCAGAGGAAGTACTAACATGTTGCCTGTATGAGAACCCAGCTATCAGGAAACCGTCGGGCAGGGTCTTCGAAGTTTCATCTCAGCCAGGGAACTTTGCTAGAAAATGGCTTCAACGGGGAATATGGCGAATTGAACTCCTATGGGACAGAAAAGGCAAACAGTGGAAACAAGTGGAAGGAATCAAACAGCAACTCCGGGGCCTGAGGAATATTCAGGCCCATAGAGAAGACTTAATACAAGCCATACCAAACAGATGGGTACAGCTTTTGAAGGAGGAGGAGGACGACTGGCTGGAGGACACCTGGTGGGAAGATGTCAAACAACACAACATCGTTATTCAGGTTCTTAAGAGCAACCACGATGGCACACTCCAGACAGACATATGGGAGACCCAAGGTGAAGAAATCGGGAGACAGGAGGGACCTGTCACAATGACAAAGGACAGATTAGGTGCCCTAGTCAAAGTACAGACTGTCGTTAATTCAACAGGCATACAACAACTGAAGGTTTCTAACACACCCTATCTCCTTGGGGAAGGGCGACTAGACTGCTCACGGGTGGGCTGGATCGAAAACGCAGAGACAACGGACACGGAAATCATTACTGTGGATAAATACAGACCGAAGGTAGGCTATAGCCTACAATCCAAGGCTTCAACATTGACTGCACACTCATGGATTTCATGGAATAAGGGTACAGGGAGTACGGACTTTACCACATTTTCTTCCATTTGGTTCCCTCTGTATTGCCAGATGATTCAAGGTATCACAGAAATCAAGATGGCGGGATTGCAGTGGATGAAAATGCATTCCTGTGTCCCTACAACAGATTGGTGCTCTGATAGAGGTATGCAGATCAACATACACTGCGAACAATGCCCTTACCCCAGGGTGGAGTCCTCGGCACATCTGTGGTGGGAATGTGTGGTGGCACGAGGCTTCTGGGAGTGGCTCCAAGAACTGTGGCGGAAGGCTTATGGAGACTCCATCAGGTGGGATCAGAACTTTGTTCTAACAGGTGACACATTAACTCACATTAGGAAACAGGTGGCACTGAAATTCCGCGCAATTGCTTTCTGGGTCCTGTGGTTGGCAAGGAGGGACAGACGTTTTAAAGGTAACAACACTGCCCAACCGGCCCTGAGAAACAGCTTCAGACATATGGTAAGATTGCAGATCTTGGCAGAATGCAGAAGGTCCAAACAGAGGAAACCAAAGAAGGACGTCACCACCCCGAAACTAACAAGCGAGTGGGAGTCCCCCTTCCAATGGGCAGGGAGAACAGCCAATGGCAAGTTCTTCTTCTCGCGCTTACTGTGGGAAGAAGGAACTAACACAGACAACATTAGCCTTCAAATTGAAGCCCCTTTGTTATAAATAGTAGTCTTAATACAGGGTATCAGAGAGTTAGTCCATTACTTGTACAAAGACAAATAACGACGCTGGACCTGGTTTCCAGCAAAGAGGTTGCTTGGTGTTACACAGATTACCTCTGGACATGAATTTAGGTTCTACAAAGATAGAATAAAACAGAGTAAGGACGCTGGACCTGCTTTCCAGCAAGAGTCCTCCTTTTGCAGAAGGTAGTCTAGCCGAGGGCTCTATCGCAGATAAGTTTACCCAATGTGGACCTAAAGGACGCTGGACCTGTTTTCCAGCACATGCCTAAGCTGAGTATTGGCCTCAGCACCCGGGTAGAAATGTGAGGTCCCCGGCCTCGTTGACTTATTACTCAATACAGATACCGGATTTCTCAAAAAAAAAAAAAAAAGAAAAAGAAAAAAAAGGATAGGATCGAGCTCCTGAATCTGGATGTGTTTTAAGCACAGATGCGGAAAAGCAGTTCAATCTCGATTTCCTGCACTTCTCCATAAACTCGTCCAGATTCAGGCATTCGACCCGATCCTCCTTGCTAGTGGGACCACGGCCCAGAAGGCAGAAGCAATGGCCTGAAACGATGTTCAAACTGAAAGCATATATGTGAGGGACGCCGGGCCCGTTTCCCGGTCTGTATACCAAAAAAAAAAAAAAAAAAAAAAGAAACGAAAAAAAAAAACCGACCGCTGTCCTGCAACCCACCGACCCCTTAAAAAAAAAACACCCCCTTAGGCCTGGAAACAGTGTCAATTTTTTTTTTTAAACAGTGTCATAGCTCACTGCATCTCGTATCTTCCCAACGGGAATGAACCTGGAGCAAGGGCCATAAGGACCTGTTTCATGAAAAAATAAATTGAAATAATAAGAAACAAATTGTGTATTCAGTCCACATGGCTGACCGGATTCCTTGAACCGCCCAATTGTTGGCCCGTGGTGCGGCGCGCAGTGACGCTACTGTGGGGCCTCCTGTGGAAGACTACCGGTACTGAGGGCACACTCACACCAGGACTTTTCTAAATGTGTCTGACCGCAATTACGGAGACGTCCAGATGAATCTGACTGCAATTGCGTCCACAGCTTAGCTTAAATAAAATGTCCAAGTGTGTGCGTGTGGCCTGAGAGGAGGATATATAGGGCCTCGCTGCACCACTCTCGAAATGCACAACAGACAAAAATCATGGCCGTGTATCTTTCCATATTCTAGGCGAAGATTCACTCTCGTTTTGCACATTTCGAGACTAGTGCAGCGAGGCCCATTGGGCTTTTTTTTTTTTTTTTTTTGAGC
>BFEA01000477.1:777523-795958 GCA_003427395.1 Chara braunii
TGTCTTTTCCCTCCCTCTTTTTTCGCTTTTTTCTGTCTTTTTTTAGAAGGGCGACGGCTTTGAGATATCGTCATTTAGCTGACCGGCCCCTCGTAATTCAGAAATACGGTTTCATTCAGCCGGTTCCATCATGTCGGGATTTGATTTTGGGTCTGTATTTCAACAGTTGGTTCATGGGTATACCAACGGAGCTAGGCTCGTTGGTGTAACTGTATCGCTGCTATCGCATCAATAATGAATGAATAATATTCAATGGATTCGATATCCGGCACTTCCGGACCCCCTCCTACCTCCAGGACCTCCTCCCAACGGAGCCATGCACGCCACCTCAGCTCCAATCCCTCTACGGATGCCAGTTCCGAGTTTTCGTTGCAGCAGTCTTTTTTTTTTTTTCCTTGAGCGGTCCTGACGTCCAGCACGAAGCACAGCTGTGGAGGTTGGCGTGCACCACGACTGGTCCTCAGGAGGCATCGGCCATCTCAACATCACCAAGATCAACAGGTAAATGAGGTACTAAGCCTTTCGCCCCCCCCGTCACCTCACAGGTCTTGTTCACCCTCCTCACTCTTCTCTCTGCAGTGCAGCTATGGCGGTGAGCGCTCTACTCTAGCTACGTCTCTCTACCCCCTCTGGATAGCGCAGGCCTTCCCTTAGCTGCATGCTGCAGCGCTAAGCTTAGCGCAACTGCAGCATGCAAGCTATCCACATCACCAGCGCATTAACAGGTAAATCAGGTAAGCCTTTCTCCTCTCACCACCTCACTGGTCTTGTTCACCCTCAACCTCACCCTTTTCTCTACACTGCAGCTATGGCGGCTAGCTATGTCTCTCTCTCCCTCCCTCTCAATAGCGCATGTCCTCTTTCCTGCCTCCTCCTGCGCTGAATGGAGCCCCTCTCCAGCATGCAAGCTCTCCACATCACCAGCATCAACATGTAAATCAGGTAAACCTTTCTCCTCTCACCACCTCACAGGTCTTGCTAGTCAACCCTCAACCTCACTCTTCTCTGTACGCTGCAGCGATGGCAGTGCGCGCCTGTTACATGCTGCGCCTGCAACAGGCTGCACGGGCCACTTTCAGGCCCATGACGTTTTCAGGCCGAAAGCTTGAAAACAAGGGCCTACATGCCCCGTGTCATTTCAGCCTGAAAGCCTGAAAACAAGGGCCTACAGGCCCTGTGTCGTGTCAGCCTAAATCAGGGCCTTTCCTGCCCTGAGTCTTTTCAGCCTGAAACTGAGGGCCATTTTCAGGCCCTCATGAGTTCGGCCTGCCCTGAAACTCAGGCACCAAACCAGGGTTTTAGCACAGGCCGTTCTGGGCCTGTTTTCAAGACAACCCCTGGTTGAGGTTCAACGTCAGGGTCTGGCACGTTTCGGCATTGGCAAGAGCAGCCTCCTGGACGGGCCAGCACTAAATAGGACTGGCCCGCCCTGCAGGCTGCAGGTAGTTCCTAGGTACTTCCCAGGCACTTCACGTGCAGTTCAGGAGGCAGGAGGTAGTCTTCAGGATTCGGCAGCAGCACTCTGGAGGAGCGCTGCAGGAGTAGTAGTAGCGCTAGCAGTAGTCTTCAGCGCTGGCCGCTAGTAGCGTTAGCAGTAGTCTTCAGCGTTGGGTGCTCTTAGGAGCTAGAGTAGTACTAGAGAGAGAGAGATTGGGTGGAGGCCAGGGATACTTACCTGCAGCGCCATAGCTCCAGCTTCGCCTTCGAGGTACCTGCAGCACAGCGCCATCTTCATAGGTTAGTACCTGGCATATGAGAGAGAGAGTTCTTCTTCTTCCTCTTCTCAGTCCACCATCTCCCTCTCACCCTCTCGCTACCTGACTTCACTGCATCAGCAGACTATGATAGAGCGGGCTTGGTGACATTTGGATCCAGACTCGACATTGGGCTTCAGACATTTTGACGAGGGATTATTTGAGACTTGTAACAAAGACTTGGTGTTGACGACATTCCCATCTCTCCCCCTCCTCTTCGTCTGTTCCCCTCCTCTTCGTCTGTGCATGATTTGGACCTGGCGCATTCTTCCTGTGTGTAGCGCCAGGCCCCTTCACACCTTGTGATGAGGATGATGTATGTTTGGTCTGCGTTGCGACATTGATTGGGCTAGTCATTGGTATTCTAGCATTCTGCTGCGCGGTCTTGCACTACGTGATAGAGGTCAGTCCCGGTCAGGTCAGGACTTGTATCYAAGTCTTCCCCTGCGCTATAAAGCACCATTTTTGTATGTATCAGAATGTACACTGCTTGTTGAGATTTCACTTGCACTGCATTTTCCATTCAGTCCTTTTTATCACATTGCGGATCCTCGGTTTTATATGTACATCGCCCAACTGGGCATGTAACGGCGCCCTAGTCTAGCTATGTCTCTCTCCCCCCCTCTCAATAGCGCATGTCTCCTTCCCTGCCTCCCTCCACTGCCGAATGGATGCGCAGCGCTCCAGCATGCAAGCAGCATGAGACAGAATGAATCAGTTAAGATGGGGAACAACTGACATGCTAAATTTAGGACAGAGATCATTTGAGATCGGCTGTCTTTAGGCTTCTAAGGGGTTTTACTGTTGGGCGCATGGAGTCTCTCCCACCCATCCTTACTCAGAAACAGCAACCCCTCTATCTTTGTTTTTCTTTTTTTTTTCCTTTTCTTCTATAATAAAAAAAATAGAACCTTACTGTTCTGGCTCCTTTTCCATTCTCGGGAGCATCCGTGCGTTTTTTAACTTTTTTTTTTTTTTTTTTAATACACGAAAACAGAAACCCTTACGGTTCTGGCTCCTTTCCATTCTGGGGGGAGCATCAAACCGGTTCCTATTCCACCGGCAAGTCGGAAACGATTACAAAAATAATACAAATATAAAATCGCGCACGCTCCTGCCCATTACAGTTGCAAGGCTCGAGTGGACGGCATTGATTACTTCCCGTGGGAAGGATGTAACCCCTCTCCCTCACCCCTGCCCAATTTAACCTATAAGACTTTTTTTTTTTTCTTTCAAAACATTTGGAACATTTCGCGATTAATGCATGTCATCCTTAATTGCCCAGGGGCCATGCTTATCTCCGCTCTCTCTCTCTGTATCGTTCGAATTTTAACGGATGTCACGAAGGACGTTAACCTATAAGACTTATCATTTGGGCTGGTTTCTAGTTTGACTCTATGGCATTTGTCTATAATCTATAAGACTTAACTTTTGGGCTGGTTTCTAGTTTGACTATACGATCATTTGTCTACTGTCTCTACCTTACCAGATTGAGTCCTCACTATTACTTGGCCGTCGGTTTTACCCTTAAGCACTTGAGCCGTCAGCTTGTCGTCTTACTGGATTACCACTCTAAGCCCCCTACAGTTCCTATACCATATTGATTGCGCCTGTCTCGTACTGACTCCTGTCAGCTGTTGGGGTTTGTCATTCATTTTATTTGGTGACTAGAGCAGTACGAGGCGTCCATCGTCTTAACCCTTGCTGAATCCCAAAACCCTCGCTCAAGCAAGGATTATAAGCAGTGTCGGTCTGTAGACTCTGTCCTGTGTGAGCTTAACCGTCTGCGTGCGACCTTCTTCCCCCGAATACAACGTATGTCGTACGGTCATTATAGCTGTATTTGAGGCACCTTTCAGTCTAGAGTCTAGACACAGCTATAATGACCGTACGTTGTATTCGGGGGAAGAAGGTAGGGTAGTTAGATGAGTCTGTGAGATATTAGCTAAGGGTCTGTCCTACTGGTGAGCTCTTCCTAGTTCCGCCTATTGCAGATTCCTTTCCTGACTACCCTTCTTCCCCCGAGTACAATGTACGGTCGTTATCGCTGTATTTGGGCGATCTTTCAGTCTAAATACGGCTATAATGACCGTATGTTGTATGCGGGGGAAGAAGGGAGCCATAGAGCACATGCTAATGCGGCGGGACTCCGGAGATACTACTTGTTGAAAGGGCTTGTAGTTGGTTTCCTGGTGGTGTTTCTTCCCAGAGGCATCTGTCCGGTTTCTGTTCCACCGGCAAGTCAAGTCATGATTACACATTCACATTACAACACCCTCAAGACGCTTCCGCCCATTATGGTTGGGAGACCCAAGTGGGAGGAGGCACTGACGACTTCCATTGTGGGAGGATGTACCTCCCCTCACCCCTGCCAAAGTTAGTAGCCTGTTTCGGGACGCGGGGGTGGGGTAGTTGCTCCCTTACTCGTATCCCTACTCTTCTTCCCTTAGGGTGATATTGTGCTTCGCGTTTGGGCGCGTTGACGATGTGCACCTCTCAGCTGCTCACATCAATCCCTTTTATCATCATCCTATAATCGTCACGCGCGTTTCTGCCAAGTTCGGTTTTAGCATTGTTGCATGCATCCGAGTCTGCGATCTGCGACTCTGCGGGGACTCAAACTCATGATATCTTTGCTAACAGTTTTACATGAGGCAGCTGTTTTGCATTTCTGCCCAGTTCTTTATGATGTTTCCTGGTGCTTCCCGGTCTCCGTCCTGCCCCAGTTTTCCTCCTCGAACGGCTGAGTTTTCCGTGCCTTGGATAGCCTAGATTTGACGTCTTCCGGTGTGTGCCTCTGGGCCCAACGCGCCTTGGAGTCATCTGGTCCTTCTGGAACAAGAAGCCTCTGGGCCCTTTAGCAGAGAGCCTTTGATGTCTATGTGATCCATGGCCATCACCGTGGTTGACTCCTGGGAAATCGAAGAGTCATTATCGCTTTGCCCGAGTTGGGCCTCACTCTTGAACAATCCAAGCGTCACCAGGAACTCACTGGTGGTCTTCCTTTGACCCTCGAGGGTCCTTGACCCAGTGCCTGTTGACTCGTGGACTTCCTAACGCCTCTCTAGAGCTGGAGACGTGACGTTTGACGCCGCCGCCCCACTTCCCCCACCCCATCCCACCCCCTACCCCCCCCTGCTTTTCTTTCTTGCTTTCTTTTATAAGAAGCGTCGGCCTTGATATATCATCGTCATTGAACAGACCACTTCTAGGTCATACATGGGTTATTTAAACTTATTTTACTTAACTGATTCTAGCAGGACTCAAACTCACCTCAGTTAATCAACAGTTGATGGGTGTACCACTTCGCCATGTGGGCCGGATACGTGACTTTTGACCCCTGAATCTAGGCTTTTGGACCCCTGAATATAGACTTGGAAGTTGGACACCTGAATCTAGGCTTTTGGACCCCTGAATCTAGACTTGGACTCCTGAATCTAGACTTCTGACCCCTGAATTTAGGCTTTTGGACCCCTGAATATAGACTTGGACCCCTGAATTTAGACTTGTGACCCCTGAATGTAGACTTGGACCCCTGAATCTGGACTTTTGACCCCTGAATCTAGGCTTTTGGATCCCTGAATCTAGACTTGGACCCCTGAATCTAGAATTTTAGACCCCTGAATCTAGGCTTTTGGGCCCCTGAATCTAGGTTTGGACCCCTGAATCTAGACTTTTGGACCCCTGAATCTAGGCTTTTGGGCCCCTGAATCTAGGCTTGGACCCCTGAATCTAGACTTTTGGACCCTGAATCTAGGCTTTTGGGCCCCTGAATCTAGGCTTGGACCAAAAGCTACGGCATGGTCTATTCCTAGATAACTGATCCGTGCTTTAGGGCCTCAGGCCCCGCTGTGCATGCACGGCCTTGAACCGGCACCCTCAGAGCCCCAACGCGGTGTTCACAAGTTGAATCGTACCGGTCGTGGTATCCACCCCACCCCTGCAGGGCTGTAGTGTCCAATGCACACACACACACACACCATGTCTGTGTGGAATCTTATTTATTTATTTAAAATTTTAAATTATTTATTAATTTTGTGTCATTGTCTGAATTTATGTGTGTCATCTTTGCGCAGGGGCCATTTGCTAATATACCCTTCTCGGTATCGTTCCAATTTTAATGGATGTCCTAAAGGAATTGTATGGATTTTGAATAGAGTTCTTTGGAAGACAGATCGCTCTCGCCATGGGTGTGCCCAAAACACTGTCCCCTTTCAGGTGCTAAGAATAGCACTGCTGCTTTTTGTCGTCATGCAAAACTTCACGAATGAGACCGAACTATGTACTGTCATTATCACTGTATCTGGGCTGAAACGTTTCCCCCAATGCAGGCATTATGACCGTATACGGCGTATGCACTCTACTACTGCTGTATCTGGGCTGAAACTCTACTACTGCTGTATCTGGGCTGAAAAGTTGCCCCCAACGCAGGCATTACGACCGTACACACTCTATTCAGGGGATGATATTGTCTAGAAGCATCTGCTGTCCAAAGCATTCCTGTGTGCCTGGGTCCAGCCGATAGAGGCTCTAGTTCTAATCTTGAAGTCCCAGGCCCAAATCTGCACCAGCAAATAGAGGCTCTAGCTATGATCTGGAGGATCTAGTTTAAATTTGGAGGTGCTGGTTCCTAATCAGCCTCCAGCTATTAGAGGCTCTAGCCTTTCTTTTTTTTTTTTTTTTTTTTTTTTTTKTAGAAGTGCAAGGAAAATGAGCAATAGCGAGATGACAAAATCCAGATTGCACAATCACATTGAAAGCCAGAAAGTATYACAGTGTCCAGAAAGCGGCATTGCACCAACATAACACCAATGGAGAATTGTAACACTGAAAACCGAATGTCAATGAGAGCTTGCTCTCCCCATCACCAACATAAGTATCCAGGCCCTTCTCCCTACCTGGCGCTCAGCGCCCAGCCTACTCCCTACACAGCTACTATCTGCCTATTAATTGACAATGCAACTGTTGACGTCAGCAGCCAACGAAGTACTTGAAGATGTCAGCCAATGCAGACCATCGCCAATACCAGGTATGTGCCCTCACATCATCATCATCATCATCATCATCATCCTGCCTTCTCCCTCGACTTTCACCCACGTCTTCCCTCTGTACACCCGAAGACCACCCCTGCGCCTTGCTGTWCATCCAAGCCCCAGCCAGCTATGGAGGCTGGGCTATGGTGCTGCCCTCAGCAGCGCCCTTCCTCGTACACGACCGCATGTGCGCAGCACCTTGCCTTAGCGCAAGCAGCAGCCGGCGAGACTCCGCTCCAGCAGCGCTGCCGCTAGCTTGCAAGTGCCCAAATAAGCCTCCAGGCGGCGAGCTCTTTCCTATATGGAAAGAGTCTGCCTGCCTTCCGGCCTGGCTGGGCTGGGCCTGCGACCAGAAGCTTCCGGCAGGCCCCAAGTGGCTGGGCCTCTGGTGCAATTGCTGGGCCTCGTTCGGTTGTGCCTCCCAACTGTCTGTGTATGATGCTGCGATTCTTGCCCAGGGCCTGCATTTCCGAAAAGGCCCAGAAGGCCGTGGAAAATATTTGCAGCTCGTGTCCTGGGTTCCCTCAACCAACTGACGCGACACAATTGCCTGGACCCAAATGCGAAATTGACAGCATTGGGCCTCTTGTGATTTGCAAGGCCCGCCTTCACTTAGGGCGGGCACACTTGTATCAGGGGCCCCTTAGGCCTGCTGAGGAGCCACATCCTTGCATTCCCTCCTCCTTTGCTTAGATAGTCCTCTGAGAAGTCTTCTAATCTGCAGGCATCTTCCCTTTGAGTGCTCTTTCATAACCTGCAATCACTTAGGGCGCTGTTCGCTGGAGTTCTTCTCTATTGAACCACCGATCTTCACTGGGATCAATACGGTGTCTGAATCTGACACGATATTGCATCCTTGGCTTGGGAGGACGGCCTCTGCCAGAAGGTTTAGGTATTGGCATCACCCCATGCTCCACAATTCCGTCGATGTCGACTTCACCATCCATGGTTGGGGGCAGCATTGATCGTCTGGAGGGAAATTGTGCAGTTTCTGCGAAAGGTGCCAGCTTTGAGGCGTGAAAGACTGGGTGTGTGGATGTGAGGTGGGATGCGAATCACTTAGGAAGGTCCGTCTATCTAATCCCCAACTATATCTAGGACCTCCCAGGGGCCGAAGTACTGAGGCATTTATTTTCGTGAAATTCCTAACTCCTGACCCAATTCAGATGACTTAACCCAGACTTTGTCCCCTACCTGAAAGTTAGAAGGTCGTCTGTGTTTGTTCTCAGATGCAATCACAGCATCCTGAGACTTCCTAATGTGTTCAACGGCCTGCTGCAACATTTGTTCGTACTTGACAACAAATTTTGTGATGTCAGGGGCTGCAGTTGTCTGGTTCTCAGGCAGTAGGAAATCAAGGGCGGATCTGGGCTTCCAACCAAGATGTAGTTGGTTGGGAGTCATGCCAGTAGTGTTGTGCACACCGTTGTTGTACAGGCTGGCGATGAGAGGTAGTTTCTTGTCCCAGTCATCTTGGCTTGGCTTGATGTAATGCCGAAGCAGGTGTTGCACTAGTCGGTTCATCTGTTTCGCCTGGCCATTTGACTCGGGGTGATTTCCTGATGTCATTTGTAGTTGGGTGCCCATTTGTTGGGTAGTATTTTGCCACAGTTCGCTAGTAAAGTGGACATTCCTATCAATGATGATGGACTTGGGCAAACCAAAGTCGCGCACTCAGTTATCCATAAACAACTTGATGACATAGTCAATTTTTGCTGTTTTTGGCATTGCAATTAGTCTTGCATACTTGGAAAATCGGTCGACTACAATGAAGATGTGTCTTTTTCTGCTCTTGCTGGTCACCAGGGTATCCATGAAGTCCATGGACACACTTTGATCGGGACCTTCAAGGATCAGCAAGGGCTTGATGAGCCCAAGCAGAGCCTAAGTCCTAGGTTTGTCCCGTTGGCAAACTTGACAAGTTTCAACGTTCTTCTTTGCATCTTGGATCATAGACGACCACCAGAATCTCTGCACTAGGTTAGCTTATGTTTTTCTACATCCGAAGTGCCCAGTTGCATCATGACACTCACCTAAAAGCAAACTACGCAAAGACCCCCTATCGGGTACACACAACCTTTTGTTCCCACCCTTCTCGGGGACAATAATTCGTTGAACGCCGTAAACTCGTCAGAAGTTACTTTATCTTTCGCTTCTAGCTTACGAATGATTTCTGACATAACTGTGTCCTCTTGATAGGCTTCCACCAAGGATCGAGTTACATCTTTGGATATACCAAACTTAGTTATTAACGCGCCCAGATAATTTGCCCTTCGCCATAATCCATCAACTACCTTGTTATACTCTCCCTTTATTGGGTCAAGTTAATAGTCATACATGTTGATCACTTGGATCCACCTTTTGAGTGCATCTGAGAGTACGGCCTGAGTCTTGATCCAGCGCAAAGTCTCATGGTCAGATCTCAAGTAGAAGAATCTACCTAGGAGATAATGTCTCCAGTGGATCAGCGCTCTATAGAGGGCATAGAGCTCATGCTCATAAGTGGACCTTGCTAACTTCTGAGATGGCATCTTCTTGCTCATGTACTCGATGGGCCTCAACGTTGTCCCCTCCTTTCGTGCAAGGACCGCGCCTATGCCATATAGGCTGGCGTCTGTGATCACTACAAAGGGTTGTTCAAAATCTGGAAGTTTGAGGACTTCATAGTGTGTCATGGCATAGTTCAATTTCTTGAAGCTTGCTTTACACTCCTTGGTCCACTCCCAAGGGGTGTCAAGGCAGGTTAGGTCGGTTAATGGGGAAGCTATAGAACTATAGTTTTTGACAAACGGACGATAGTAGCTTGTCATCCCCCAAAACGACCGGACCTCAGTAACAGTCTGAGGTCTGGGCCAGTCACGTATGGTGGCCAGTTTGGCGTCGTCTGACCTCAACTGATCTGCTGAAATTTCATGACCCAGGTATAAAATTTTGGTGCGCCTGAACTCACATTTTTCCAAGTTAACTTTGTACTGGTTCTGCCGTAGGAGACCTAACACTATTTTTAGATGCTCAGCGTGCTTCTCTACAGTCCTACTGAAGATAAGGATATCGTCGAGGTACACGACGATAAACTTGTCTAAGTAGTTATGAAAGATCCTGTTCATCGCTTGCTGGAATGTTCTAGGAGCATTCCATAGACCGAAGGGCATCACCACAAACTCGTACAGACCGTACCTGGTCTGAAAGGCGTTTTTGTGCTGGTCCGCAGGTTTAATGGCAATTTGGTGGTATCCGGACATCATATCTATCTTTGTGAAGTACCGACATCCCTGCACTCTATCCAAGAGGTCGTTGATGCGGGGTGGGGGCTCCGCATTCTTAACAATGATGGCATTGAGGCCCTTATAGTCAATGTACATCCTAAGTGTACCTCCCTTCTTAGGAACGAATAAGACTGGTGCATAAGGGAAGGTACTAGGTTGAATCCATCCCTTCTCTATGAGCTCTTTGAGCTCGCGNAGTGTACCTCCCTTCTTAGGAACGAATAAGACTGGTGCATAAGGGAAGGTACTAGGTTGAATCCATCCCTTCTCTATGAGCTCTTTGAGCTCGCGGCGGTGCTCATCCAACTCCGAAGGAGACATCGTATAGATCTGTCCTCTAGGTACTTCGTTACCAGGGACGACTTCTATTGCAGGGACAATAAACTTGTCTAAGTAGTCATGAAAGATCCTGTTCATCGCGTGCTGGAATGTTCTAGGAGCATTGCATAGACCAAAGGGCATCACCACAAACTTGTACAGACTGTACCTGGTCTGAAAGGCGGTTTTGTACTGGTCCTCAGGTTTAATGGCAATTTGATGGTATCCGGACTTCAGATCTATCTTTGTGAAGTATCGGCATCCCTGCACTCTATCCAAGAGGTCGTTGATGTGGGGTAGGGGCTCCACGTTCTTAACGGTGATGGCATTGAGGCCCCTATAGTCAATGCACATCCTCAGTGTACCTCCCTTCTTAGGAACGAATAAGACTGGTGCACCATAAGGGGAGGTACTAGGCCGAATCCATCCCTTCTCTATGAGCTCTTTGAGCTGGCGGCGGAGCTCATCCAACTCCGAAGGAGACATCCTATAGATCCGTCCTCTAGGTACTTTGCTACCAGGGACGACTTCTATCGCATGGACAACCTCCCTTTCCACCACACCACTGGCTCCTCAAAAAGGTATGAATACTGAGCAACGACTGCTTCTATCTCTGGGGGTGATTTTACGGCCTCCCCTTTCTCAGAGACAAAGACTAGGTACATGCCCTCCTCACAATTCTGTTTGTAGTTATAGAAAGAGCATGCACACATGCAGCAATAGTTCTCCACTAGACTGCTAGCTTTGAACTTATTCAGTCTAACGGTTCTATTATTAGGCAACTTGTGGATCATCACCTTCCTATCCCAATCAAATTGAGGTTGAGCAACCTCAAGGTAGCACATGCCTAGCAGCATATAGAATGGTAATTGATCGCTGATTAGGAACAAGATCTTGCGGCCACCTACATCAACCTCTACCACGAAATGCTCACCCCTAGGACCTTTGTTGATCATCGCCCAAGAGTCTCTGGGGTCCTTCCCTGACCACTCAGACTGTAACTCTTCTAGGGAATCAGACACATCTTTGGAACAGAGCATCGGTGGGTCTGATTCTGTCTGCGGGGCGATGGATGGGTCAATAGCCTTGGCCAACGCCTGAAGTGGTGAAGGCAACGTTACCACCTCAGCACGAGTAAGAGCGACCAAAACTCCTACTGGCCCGAGGTGTTTCCCTACGAAGTGCTCGTAGAAGCACCACCAGGGTTCGAAGATAAGCCTACCACAGTTGAGGATGCTACCTTCGTGGTGACCTTTTTGTTGCGTCAGGTTCTGGACGTGTGGCCATAGTTGCCACAGTCTAGACAGGTACCCCTAGCAACACGGTCCCTCCATACCTCGTAATCTAGACCAAGTTTTACCCATGTGGGTGTGCCTTGCTCGCCCTGACCCTTGGACCGGCCTACCTTCTGGCTCCCGGTCCCCCTAGCCTTTTCCTTGATTGGAGCTACGACTCCCCCATCCGAAGTCTCACTAGCCCCATCGTGCTCTGTGTCATGCCCATAATAAGGGAAGTCGTCAATCTCAGTCACTTGACCATCATGGTCAACGAACATGAGATTGCCTTTCTTCCTCCAGTCTTGGGGAAGTTTCTTCTTCCTACCATCTGACTGACCCTCATGAGCGAACTCAAGCTTAGCCTCTATGTCTAAGGTTTTCTTGCTTAAAGTAGCGAAGTTATGTACGTCAATGTTGGCCGCATCCACCAACTTATTCTTGACGTCTGTAGGGAGACATCACAGATAGTCTGTGAGGAGTACATGTGGGTCGTCGTGTACACCAGGCAGTACGATCAGACGTTCTACGACGTTTGTGACTTCCCGCAGAGTCCGGTACCATTTGGAACCGAGACTGTTGATTGCGTCAGTGGCCTTTTGAGCCCCTTGAGGGTCATGCCACCTGTTGTACACAGTCCGCACAAAGTCCTCTAATGTCTGGGCTTGGGCCTAGGCATCAAAGTTTTGACCATAGCCCTGCTGCTCCACTAGACCATTTAACCATCGAGCCGCAGATCCTTCTAAAAAGGAAGCAGCAACTATAACTTCTTGTTGTGGTCTTGTGAGCTTGTGCCTCACATAGGTAGGCACAGTCCTCACCCAGGTGTCCAGATCCTCATCCTTCTTCCTGTCGCCAGAAAAAGGTTTAGGACTCAGCAAGGGAATCTTGGGCATCCACTGCATAGGCTGGATTGGCCCATGAGATAGCTGCAGTGGCTGCATAGCCACTGAGACAGGTTGCTGCATGCTAACCTAAGCCTGCCCTGACGATGGGACTGTAGCTGCCACCGTTGTTGATGGTACGGGAGAAGTCATGCGGACCGGACCACTACTTGCTGCTAAGCCAGCTATACGAGGCATGCCAAACATAGGAGAGAAGGAGGGCCCTACCGGCGACGGCGTCACTGAGGGACCCGCAACCGAAGGGGGAGCTACAGAGTACTGAGGCTGCTTCATCATTGGATGAGGAGCCTGTAGTGCAGCCAAAATCCGGTCCTGACCGACCACTAGTTGAGCCAACACTTCCTGTTGGACAACCTGCGTTTTTGTGACGCACAACAGCGAGCGACGCAACGCTTGCATTGCAGGATCCAATGTTGACTCATCTAGTGCGTTTAACTTTCCTAGCTCCTGCCTCCTAGTTCCTAATCTAGCCTTTCTTGTTATTGCTCTCTGTCTTCTCTCAACTGCTGCTACAACTCATCATGAAGGGCTTCCGCTTGGAGGATCTCATAATCCTCCGATGTGAGAAGAGTCTGTTGGCTGACTTTCGACCCAACAGTTTGACAAATAGAACCCTGAGTAACCCCCTAACTAACTCCTGACGAGGAGGCCTGGGACAAGGCCTGTGACACGCTAGAGGCGGTAGCCATTGCAGCCTCGACGCTGGCTGCTGCTTCCCTAGACCTCCTTAATGTCACCCTCCCCCTGGCTTCCCTTCTCAGCTTCCTTTCCGCTCCTGGACCTAACTCTTGGAAAGTGATCGGTCGATTGAGAGCTGTTCTACGGGAAACTCTAAGAGGTTCCACTAATCGTTCCTCCTCCTCACTACTGCCTGCTTGACTCGTGGACTTCAGTGGTGTGTGATTTAAACTAGAATCCACACTGAATCCTACCTCAACATGACACCCAACCTAGTATAATATTCACTATTTCGGTCATCCTAGAGACAAGTAGTAAAGTGGTAAACAACAACTAGTGTCAGATCCTACAGGTAACACTATTTCTATTTTTAGATTATTCCTACGTAGCACCGTGTTCGCATTCGGAGGCGAACGCGAACAAGCGCCCAAAAACCTCCGAATGCGAACATTAAAAAAAAAAAAAAAGTTCTCAGAAAAATCTGAAAAAAATATATGTTATGTAAAATAACTATACAAGCGACTTTTGCCTTGGAGTTATGTTCAAATTTGTAGTCAATTATGAGTTAAAAATAAAAAACCGAATTTTTTTTATTTTTTTTTACGAAAAGAAAATTATGTTCGCTCGAACATGTTCGCGAGTTTTCGCGAGAACGGGCAAACACATTCGCACGAACGTGAAGGGGCGCGGACACGTTCGCCGTGCTACGCAGGATTATTCTAAAACAGAATGCAATGCAGCAAAGAATGATCTATCCTATCTGCAGTTGTCTGTGAGTTGTCACCAAGTCCGTACAAATAAATAATCAAAAATAAAAATAGTTCACCTGTGGAGATGTATGCTGGACGACAATTTATCTAATGAATAACACAACGAACAGCTGCCGGAATCCTCCCTGAGTAATCACTTGTGTCAATGTCCCGAGCATCTGGTTGAGCAGCATGTCTGAAGGTGTGCAATCCAGCCCACCCCCGCACCTTGTTTACCCTCACCTGGGACGAGCCTTACTTCCGGTTTGATCTGGCTGATCAAGAGGCATTTTAAGGACAACCCCCAAGGTCCTCAGGAATTATTTAACGTCGCAGACAGGACGACGATCACAGCCAGGGCTCAGTCCGGAACCCGCCAGAAATTTTTATAGACAGTCTGGTAAGCGTCTGTCAAAGGGCTGGCATGCCCAGTATGACCTCTATTGCGCAGCAGCAGAACCAAGGACTTGCGGCAAAGCATGAGTGTACTAGTCCCAGCGGGTTGGCATGGTGACCGTGACCCGAGTGCTTCGTCCAGGGCCCTTCAGAGGCTTCGCCCGTCTCCCACCAGCTTGCTGCCCAGGAAGAATGTCGACTCTCAAGGTTGAGCACTCGCGACACCTCACATTGAGAGGACTCTCAAGACAGATCTCACTTCCTCAACGTAAGAAGTAATGAAGAAGGTAGATAAGGAAGAGAGCAATGTACCTCATAATGCTGCCCCCAACCACAAATTTCTCATCGGCAACCTGACGGGCATTTATGATGATCGGTCTTTGCCTCGGCACAACTGAAACAGTTTCACCCAGTTGACCCGACATTGCAGGCACAGAGATTCGATCCCTAGACCTGTGCCCTAACCCTGTACATTGACCCTGTGTGCTGAGCAAGATTCGATCCCTAGACCTATCCTGTACCCTGTACATAGGCCCAGCGATCTGCGTAGGACTTGATCCCTAGGTATGTAGGGTAGGAGTTCAGTTTGTTACCAGTAGGTCTATAGTGTCTGCTCCAGAAGTCTCTACCTAAGTCTACTGTGGTCCTAGAGTCTGTCTGTCGGTCTGTAGGTTCTATAAGTCCGTAGGACCCTGTAGTCCAGTCCAGTCAGCAGGCACTAAGGAAAAGGGCTGCACGTGGGGACAGGGAAAGGCCTACGCGTTCTGGAGAAGACTCCAGAAGACGCGTATGGGCCCAGGGGCCACACGGTTTGGCCCACGCAGTGAACAGAAGGCTCTAGAAACGCGGTTTGGGGCCCAACTGTCACGCGTTTTGGCCCAGGCCCACGCGGTTTGAGGCAGGGCCCGGGTACCTCCGAAGAAGTATAAATAAACAGGCAGCGTCCAGCCATTCATTCATTCGCCTGTGAACCATGTGGAAGTGTTGCCTTGGTATCTTGTGCGTGGAGGACTGCAGGTGCCCGGAGGCGAAGTGGGCTGTGAGGAAGACAGCGGCCATAGCTGGCCAGTGAGGAAGACACCGGCGGCCATAGCTAGGAGGAGGAAGACGACGACGGCCACAGCCGCCCAGCTGTTGGTGTAGACAGAGTGTACAGAGTGTGTGTTTGTGCAGCGTGGACATTCAGGGTGATCCTCGTACGTGCGTTCATGCGAGAGTGTGGGAGAGTGAGGCTGGTGGTAGAGACAGTGTTTCGCGGCCATAGCCGCAAGTTGTACAGTTGATTCAGACTGAGTTTAATACAAGTTCATTGTTGTTTCTGAGTTGGAAGAGTTTGGTTTGCCATCGGTTCTCAAGTGTGCATGTTGTGAGCAAGTCCAGAGTCGAGTCTGATTGCACAACCAACAACGAAATGCAGTTCCACCTCGGCTTAAATGCCACATCAGGGAGCTCTCTTCATCCAGTGTACACCCCTATGTCACCACATAGCCTTCCCGGCGCGCCCACACGACCCTGGGCCGCCTATCGTTCAACGCCCAAGCCTTATCACTGGCCCATACCTCATGCGAAGCACCGAACACCTATTGTGAAGAACCAGAAAAGCGCAGTTCAAACCAGCTCCGATACCAAATTGCAAGGAAAATGAGCAATAGCGAGATGACAAAATCCAAGCCAGAAAGTATCACAGTGTCCAGAAATCGGCATTGCACCAATATAACACCAATGGAGAATCATAACACTGAAACCGAATGTCAATGAGAGCTTGCTCTCGCCATCACCAACAAGTATCCAGGCCCTTCTCCCTACCTGGCGCTCGGCGCCCAGCCTACTCCCTACACAGCTACTGTCTGCCTACTAATTCACAATGCAACTGTTGACGTCAGCAGCCAACAAAGTACTTGAAGATGTCGACCAATGCAGACCATCGCCAATACCAGGTATGTGCCCTCACATCATCATCATCATCGTCCTCTTGCCTTCTCCCTCGACTTTCACCCACGTCTTCCCTCTGTATATCCGAAGACCACCCCTGCGCCTTGCTGTACATCCAAGCCCCAGCCAGCAATGGAGTCTGGGCTATGGCGCTGCCCTCGGCAGCGCCCTTCCTCGTACACGACCGCACGTGCGCAGCACCTTGCCTTAGCGCAAGCAGCATCCCGCGAGACTCCGCTCCAGCAGCGCTGCCGCTAGCTTGCAAGTGCCCGAATAAGCTTCCAGGCGGCGAGCTCTTTCCTATATGGAAAGAGTCTGCCTGCCTTCCGGCCTGGCTGGGCTGGGCCTGCTCCCAGAAGCTTCCGGTAGGCCCCAAGTGGCTGGGCCTCTGGTGCAACTGCTGGGCCTCAGTCGGTTGGGCCTCCCAACTGTCTGTGTATGTTGCTGCGATTCTTGCCCAGTTTCCGAAAAGGCCCAGAAGGCCGTGGAAAATATTTGCAGCTTGTGTCCTATGTTCCCTCAACAAACTGATGCGACACAACTGCCTGAACCCCAAGTGCGAAATTGACAGCATTGGGCCTCTCATGATTTGCTAGGCCCGCCTTCACTTAGAGCGGACAGACTTGTATCAGGGGCCCCTTAGGCCTGTGGAGGAGCCATGTCCTCGCAGAAGGCTCTAGTTCTAATTCGAAGGGTCTCTATTCCAACAGGTCTAAGTCTCTGGTCTCAGGGTCCAATCTTTCTTTCTTTCTTTCTTCTTCTTCTTCTTCTTCCAGTTCGAGGTGGTCCTCGGGGTTCACCAAGTGCCACCAACTGATAGAGGCTCTAGTCCTTTGAACTTGTTTCTTTCTTCTTCTTCTTCTTCTTCTTCTTCTTCTTCTTCTTCTTCGTTTTTTTGTTTAATCCGAAACGTATGACGGTTCTGGCTCCGTATTCTGGGGTGAGCATCAGTGCAATTCCTATTCCACCGGCAATTCAAGAGGGGGATCAATAGGTACTCACGCTCGCCGCTCGCTCCTCCCCATTATGGTCGAGAGGCCCTAGTTCTAATCTGGAGGGGCTTTAGCTCTAATCTAGAGGTCCTGGAATGTAATCTGCACCAGGTGACAGAGGCTCTAGGTTTAATCTGAAGGCTCGGGCCGAATCAGTCGAGGTGCCACGTTTCAATCTGATCCGCGCTAGTTCCACTCTGGAGGCTGTTGTTGGAACCAGGAGGTCCCAGGTAATAGGGGTTCTTGTTCCGATCTCAGCTCTCTAGTCGTATGTGCCTAGGCCGCAGAACTCCATGCACATTCATTTTGTCTTTTGTACCTTGAAATGGATTCACGCTGCGGACACCCAGTCCTGGCCCCAAGGGTCCCGACAAGTCTCAAGTCCCAGGGACGTCCAGTAGGGTAGGCCGTAGGGTCTAGAGGCCGAAATGTCGTAGGTCGGTAGGTGTCGGTACCGAAGCGTCGTAGGTAGGTCGGTAGGAGTCCGTCCGGTACCCGACAAGGAAAGTCCAGAAGCGTCCACAGTCCAGTCCGACAGTCCCAAGTCCAATTTTGCAGCATGTCCCAGGAAAGTCCGGAAGCTACTGGACCGACAAAATGTTTGCAGCAGACAGGCTGCGGCCGACCGGAACCGGGACCTGTCTGAAGCAGGCCAAGCCAAGCGAAGCCAAGTCCTATATTTAGCTGCTACAGTGCAGCGTCTCATCAATTGTTCAGTTGCGAGATGCGGAAGTGCTGCTGCTGCTTGTGCGTTGAACCGCCAGTACATCCAGCTATTGGCCGCGGGCCCTTTTCGGAGGCCGCCCACCGCCGATTGGATTTATCTACGGCGCCGGGCCTCCGAAAATTTCGTAGGCGACGAGTTTTCTTTTCAGCAAGGCTGGGGCCGTGTACTGGTGTTTTAAGGCAACTTGGGCACTGCGCGCCTGAAGAAGAAGAAGAAGAGGGCGCTCGCGAGTTTCTCCCTAGCTAGGTTAGGGGTAGCGTAGGAGGAGGGCGGCCATAGCCGCCAAGGTCTAAGCTTACCTGAGTGGGTGTATCCAGGTGACGATCTAGGGTAGAGAGAGAGAGAGAGAGAGAGAGAGAGAGAGAGAGAGAGAGAGAGAGAGAGAGAGAGAGAGAGAGAGAGAGAGAGAGA
>BFEA01000477.1:845362-856816 GCA_003427395.1 Chara braunii
TCTTCTTCTTCTTCTTCTTCTTGGCTTCTTCTTGAAGTTCTTCTTCTTCTTCTTCGCTTCTACTTCGCTTCAGAATCTTCTTCTTCTTCTTCTTTGCCCCCGTTTTGAGCCCCCCTTCCCGCCGTCCTCCACCAGCCATCTTCTTCTTCTTCTCCCCCTTCGCTGCTCCTTCTTCTTCTTCTTCTTCATCTTTTTTTTCTTCTTCCCCTTTGCTGCTTCAACTACGTCTTCTTCTTCTTCTTCTTCTTCTTCTTCTTCTTCTTCTTCTTCTTCTTTTCCCCATCCTTCCCTTCTTCTTCTTCTTTTTCTTCTTTAGGTGCCTGGAGGTGCCTGGTCTCAAGCGAGGTCCATGTACAGCCAGGGGGTCCAGTGTTTGTAAAACGCTGGACCCTTAGGAACAATAAATTTTGACGAGTTTTCGGCCAAAAAACTCGGTTTCAATTTCGCGAAGTAGATCAACGGGAGAGGGGGACAACTCAAAACATCCCATCCAATGGGGAAATGATAGTGGGACTGCTGGCCGCACCTCAATCCCAGCATACACAACAACAGGAAGGTGCCCTGGCGAGCCAGCCCCAGGGGGAACAGATGCGGCTGAACTCGCCAACCTCCATCCCCCTTGAACCTCACCAGCAGATGGGTGACGCACAACAACAACAAGTTGTTCCGCAATCACGTGGCAAGGAGAATGAACCTATAAGTCAGCCTCTAGGGGATGGGGAAGCACTGCGACCACCGGCTGTCACGGAGCTAGTGCCCCGACCTCAAGGGGAAGACCTGCAGCAACGTCCCACAGAGCACACAGCCCCGGGGAGACCCGCGGAAGGGGAAATAGTCGTGGGACTGCCGGCTATAAGCTGTTCCCAACAACTACGACAGATAGAGAGCGGCCCAGTGGGGCAACCTCGGAGGAACGACACACCACGGGGCATGGCTGCAGAAGAGTTGCAGCAATCGAATGCTGGGCTGCAATTGCAACAACAACCCCCACGACAAGGGACACTGTTGAGGCCTTAGAGCAACTGCAGTACCCAAGCCCCCCGCTCAGGGGCTAGGACACTCCCGAACACAAGGGGAAGACTCGCCACAAGGGGAAGAGTCGCCACAAGAGCAAGCTGGGATGCGACTGCAGCACACGAAGAGCGCCCCAATTGGGTATCCCCCAGGGGAGGGGTCACAGTTGCTGCTGGCCGAAAATACCGAAGGGACACAACTGCTGCTAACTGAGTCCGCCGACTCTGTCCCCTGTCTTCAGGGGGGACAGCTGCATATCCAGTCCGCAGAGGCCATGGCCCCGCTGAATGATGACAGAAGGCAGCGCACGATGGCTGCCACCCCCTCCGAACCTCAACTTAAAGGGGAAGTAGCGCCGCAGCAGCAACCTGAGAGGCAACTGCAGCACACGAAGACCGCCTCAATTGAGTATCCCCCAGGGGAGGGGTCACGGTTGCTGCTGGCCGAAAATACCGAAGGGACACAGCTGCTGCTAACTGAGTCCACTGACTTTGTGCCCTGTCTTCAGGGGGGACAACTGCATATCCAGTCGGCAGAGGCCATGGCCCCGCTGAAAGATGACACAAGGCAGTGCACGCCGGTAGCCACCCCCTCCGAACCCCAACTTCTAGGGGAAGTAGCGCCGCAGCAGCAGGCTGAGAGGCAACTGCAACACATGAAGAACGCCCTAGCAGGGCAACTCACAGGGGAGGGGACACTGCTGCTGCTACCGGCTACCACAGATAGGACATAGCTGCTGCTAGCTACGGGGTCACAGCCGCTGCTAGCTGCCAATACCAAAGCGACACAGATACTGCTAACTCAATCCACTGATTGCGTGCCCTGCCCTCAGAGGGGTCAGCGGCACAAACTGGCAGCAGAGGCCACGTCCCCACAGAAAGATCACACAAGGCTGCGCCCTCTGGTGGCCACCCCCCCAAATCTCAACCTCAAAAGGAACAGGCGTGGCAACAGCAAGCTGTCACGCAACTGCAGCACTCGAAGAGCGCCCCTGTGGGGCAATCCATAGGGGAGGGAACGCAGTTGTTGCTCCCTGCCACCACCGACGGGGCACAGCTGCGGCTATTGGCGACCACCAAAGCCGTTCCCTGTCCCCAGGAGGGACAGCTATAAAATCCGCCACCAGAGGACAAACAAGTTATTCAGCCTCGGTCGCTACATGCAGTCGGGTCCAGTGCAGACGCAGACAAAGGGGAGGAGCCAGAGACAAGGGCAAGCGCCCCTTGCAGAAACCCCCAAAAGTCGCTGACACTATCTAAGCACCTGAGAGGAGTAAATAAGCTACATAAGTATGACTATCTACAAGGCATGGCCAGAAGGCTGAAAAACTTGTTTCCAAAAGAGTCCACTCCTAAGACGCACAACCAGCAGCACTCTCAGGAGGGGCAAGAGCAACCATGCCTCCCAGCTCCCCAAGCCCGGCTTGGCGAACAGCCTGACCAGGCCGGGGCCAGCCTGGTACAAACACTGGCTTCAATGCAGGGGCAGACACAACAGGACCAGACACGAACACAGACACACTAACTAACAGACAGTGACACCTGCAGGCTTCAGCAGGGCACCATGCTCACCACAGGAAGGGGCACGCTTGAATACCAACAAATACTCAGAGAACAAGAGCAGACCGAACTCGAACTACAAGAAGCTGTGGCCCTGCGGAAGGTGAGGCAAGGGAAGCTAGCCCAAATGGATGTCCCCATACATGACATCTCATCTGAAACGGAAACGGACAGCGAATTAGAATCACAATCAGATGCTGCCATAGAACGGGAGGACGGTGTACGACCCTAACACACGCAAAGGAACACTGAAACGTCCACCGCTGCTGCCCTCTTACCGAAACAACAGACCCTTTTCCACTACCTGACCAGACAGCAAATGTCGGAAATACAAACATAGACTAGTGGATGGTATCAATCTCAACACTTCCAAATGTCAGTGAAGATGACACCCACTGGAGATGGGCTGGAACTGATGGATTCACAGCTTCTTAGGCAACGGCTGACGGGAGCTCAAGACAATGTTCGGGCACAAAAGGAAATCCTGGGAATGCTGGATTTCCAGGACCACCAACAGGTAATAAACGAGAGGTTGTACTGGCAACCGAGATTGCTCTTGGGCCACGATTCACACCATCAATTTGGGCTGCCTCCGGGGAGCACACAGCAAGCTGACGAAGGAATACACCCGGCCCAAGACCTTCTGATGACTCCGTAACAACCGGACGCAGAACAGGCCTGCCCCCACTCCCTAGAAGGCACACACCCACAACAGGACCACGACATGGTCCCAGTGCCCTGCACGGACAATCAGGAACGGCCAGCGACCGCTTGGCAGCCAATGAACCCGCCCTGCATCCAGGCTGGAGTCCACCCCGACCTCGACGTCGTCGTGGACCCAGTCCCAAGGGACCTGGGACCAAATAGGAACGACCCTGACACTGTACAACGCACCGACGCTCAATTCACCCCTGTACAACTGCAGGAGGGGTCAAAAAGCCCTGCCCAACAGCAACTTATCGGGGAGAAGCAAGTCTGCGCACACCTCAAAGAGCTGACAGACTGGATTCTCCAAAACTTGTTGGCCCCGTCCGGTGTCATGATATGCGAGATCATTCCCCCTCTCCGTTGGGAAAAAATCCGCAGGAGAATCCTAGCCAAACAACCAATTAAACAAATAGTCAATCAATACAGCAGGATGGAGGAAATAGACTGGGGACTGGTAGCGAAAACCATCATCGTGACAATTAATAAACTGCTGGAAGAACTCAATCGTAAAACAGCAGGGTACACCGTGTCCACGCAATTGTCGACAGTTGGGGGCCACAATGAGAAGCCAGGACTCCACATGGGGGACGACCAGTTCTGGCCATCAGTGCTGGTGGAAGACTTAGGGGCCGTTCTTCACCACTCTAACCAAGGGGGTCAGATGGTGCAGGCTCAGCCCCCAATGCTACTAAGGATCCCCGCAAATCTCCTGGCCCCCCCTACATTGCAGGAGATATCACAGACGAATGATGACCAGTCGAAAGACACTGGGGACTCAGAATCGGACGAGGACTTCGAACAAGAGCCTACCTCTCTGGATGCACTGCCCATGCACCGGCCTCGCCTGCAAAGCAGGAAACCCCCCCTACAGCTAATGAGCTATCGAGGGAAGAGTCTCACGCTGCAGCCCATCTGAAAACTGGAGATTATTGAAGCACAAAAATCTATGGACTGCGTGCTCTTTAATCCACCAACCCCCACACCCCCGCCCGCACGACCCCCGGATCCCCGTGTCTCTCCTCCGCTGCGGCGTACCCCGGAATGGATGAGAAAAGTAGCACAGGCGGACCTGGACATCAGAGTGCTAAATGTAAATGGGCTCGCGCAGGCAACGCAGGAAAAAACAGATGGAATCTGGGGAATGTTTAAGCTGGACGGGACTGGGAGTTGGTCGGACGCAATATGTGTGCAGGAGACCCACCTTACTCAGTCGCTAGCACATCAAGCTAAAGGAAAATGGGTCTGGCCGTACGAATCGTTTTCAGTTCCGGCAAGGTCCGGGGCCTCTACGGGTGTGGCCATATGGATTTCACCCTCATCAAGACTGAAACCGATCTCACACAAGTACGACCAGCGAGAGGGGCGATGGATATGCCTTAAAGCCGCATTGGGGGATGAGGAAATAGGCATAGTGAGCATCTACGGTCCGAATGACCCAATGAAAAGAGCCGAATTTCTCCATTGCCTCCATGATGAACTGCCCGCAGGTCTACCGCTCATTCTAGCGGGGGACTTCAATATCACACCCGACCCGCTGTTGGACAGGAGATCTTCCAACAGTGGGGATGGAGGGGAACAACGCCATGATAGATAGGCTCCGGACGTAGATATGCTGACGAGGTTTATGACCTCCCTGCAACTGAAAGACGCTTATAGGCTTCTCAACCCGACCAAGAGAGCGTATACATGCATGAGATCTAGAGGGTCCGTGGGGACGTCTAACTCTCGGATAGACCTATTTCTCATCTCTGAAGAAGTGGTGGGGACATTGACGGTTGCAGCCATCATGCCCTTTAGTGCCTGCAAGTCCTTCAACCATCGAGGGATTGTGATGGGTCTGTCATTTCACTCTCAAATTGAAAAAGGCCCGAACTTTTATAAGTTCAATACATCACTCCTTAAACTGTCCGCCCTAAAAAAGTTGGTTCAAGAATTTTGGCACTATAAGGTATCACAGAAAGCTACTGTCCATTCGACAGTAGACTGGTTCAATGATGGAGTGGCACAGCTCAGAGACCGCGTCAAAAATTTTTCGATCAACCACGCCCAATCCGTAAAGCGGTGTTAGACAGCTTGCTGAAAGAACTGAAATCATGGGATGGCAAGCTGCAGGATGAACCCCTGGGTGATATGAACTATCACAAACTTCAGGCTGCTAGGGACCACCTGCAAACATACCTAGAAGCACAATCTGAGGCGTGGCGAATCCAGGCACGCATAAAAAGACAGGATATGGATGACACAATGGCGAAGACCTTCTTCCGGAAGGCAAAGGCCAGGGCTAGGCAGGTGGCGGTGCCCTCGCTTCGGCACCCCTTCAACCAATCCCAACCAGATGTGACCAATGCTTACGCCATCGTTGACTACGCAGCCCGATTCTATCAAAAGTTGTATACCTCAGAATCTGGCCAATGGGGAGTGGAGCAGCTGGATGCTGCTAGACAAAAGATGCTCCACAACCTGCCAGCAATGCTATCAACGACCCAGCGCCAACTTTTGGATGTGCCACTATTTATGGAAGAGCTGCTGGAAGCCTTAAGGGGGATGGAGGATGAGAAAACCGCGAGAATTGATTCCTTCCCCAAGGAATTTTGGATCTCCTACAAGGAAATCTTCCAAGACAGCATACAAGCCTATGTACAGGCAGTCCAGGCAGAGGGGTCCTTTGGGGGACTGATCGGTCAAGGGGTTACCACACTTCTCTATCGAAAAGGGGACAAAACGGACGTCCGAAACTACAGACCGATCACATTTCTTCCCCTGCCCTTCAAAATGGTCTCTAAAGCCCTGACCAATCGTCTGCTTCCACACATGAGCCACCTAATTTACCAGTACCAGACCGGGTTTATGCCACAACGCAACATCCAAGACAATGTGCTCCTCGTAAATGAGACCATCAAATATGCGATACAACACCAAAGAGAAGTCGCAGTCCTTTTCATCGACTTCGAAAAAGCCTACGACCATGTAGACTGGGATTTCATGGACTGCTGCCTACAGAAAATGAACTTCGGAGACTCGTTTAGAACATGGGTGTCCATCATGCATAGGTCAGCAGCAACCAATATCATGGTCAATGGCCACTTGTTAACACCGTTCGCCCTCCAGCGATCGGTCAGACAAGGAGACCCCGTGGCCGCGTTACTCTTTGTGCTCATAATGGAAGCACTTGTAGCATTGACCAGAGCCAACCCTGAAATCGAACGCATAGATATGCCTGAACTTTCCCCCCACATGGTACCAATCACATCGTTGTTTGCTGATGATCTAACGGTGCTCATCAGGGCCTCTGATGCATCCTTGAAAGCTCTGACGGACACAATTCACACCTTCGTAGTGACAACTGTTATGAAGGTCAACTGGGGGACTAAGACAGAGGGATGGTGGTTATCCCCGCAAGACACACAGCCCCACAGGACCCGGCTGTCAACTGGAGGCAAAAAGAGGAAGTAATCACAATCTTGGGCATCAGGCTGACAGCTTTGGGCCCGCCATTGGATCATGGCCACGCGTTGGTCCTGATTGCCTTGCAGAGACTCGCTAAATGGGACGGCCTCCATACATTGCTCGTGGGGAGGGCACTCGCGATTAACAACGCAAATTCGCAATCCTTGCAACCATTTGGTATAAAACTGCATTCTGGGAAATCTTGAAGACACAACTCACGCACTTGAGGTCAGCCCTGTCAGCTTATCTCTGGAAAAACGACCATGAAAACACGCGTTGCATCAAAAGAGTTGCGTGAAAATTTGTTACTCAGCCAAAGCGGGTAGGTGGTCTTGGCATATTGGACCCGGGGGACGAAATCAAAGCCCTAATGTTCAGAATCATCAGCCGCCTCCTGCTGGCCAATGACCTCCCATGGCTCCCTCTCGCTTACATACAGCTGGCTTACCTTGCTCCCCCCACCCCCCCCCATCGCCCGATTCACCCCCTAAGCTGGCTGACGAACAAGGCCTGATCTCTACCAAGCCCCCCGAAACATAAGAGGGATGGTTCCGCTCGAAACACCGCCAGATGGGACCTCAAACATGATCCGCTGTGGATAATAATGTTGAGCCTGTGGAGGAAGATGGGCCCGACTCAAAAGTGGCCCCCAAACAGGACTGAAGAAATTTTGCAACAGCCATTGTTTGGGAACCCGTACATAAGTGACAATGCCGGGCACGCTTTCGCCCTACACACTGACTCCCATTGGCTCTCATGGGTAAGAAAAGGCATATTCACAATTGAGGATCTATGGGACGGCCAAACAGGGACGTGGAAGACTGCGCAGCAACTGCAGTCAACTTTAAAAGCGGTAAGGAACATTCACGATAAACTTGAGCAGCTTCGAGAGGCGATCCCGCCCCCGTGGGTGGCAGCCCTACGGGATGGTCCGTCGCTGCATAGCCTAGACCGGGTCACCCGGGCCAGCACGAACCCCATCCCCATGAGCATTTATGGGGTGGTCCACGTGACACAGGTGGGCGTGACAACGCATGCATACGAACCTGACGTGCGAGGGACGAGGTGGGCATCACTGAAAAGGGCCCCGGAATTGGACTGCACAATCGCTGCAGAAGTCCTTACCAGAATCAGAGTGGTGGGGACAGATGATTCAGGCTATTTTGCATACGAAATGTCCACCCCAATATACGCACTTCCCTTCCACCCGGAAGAATTGGAATGGGGGGGGCATCACCCCGTTCCTATCTCGCAATACACAGCAACAGAGGGATATAAGCGGGCCCATGTCCTGCTCCCATCCACACAGATAGTTCAACAAAGATGGAAGAGGGATTCCCCGGTGGAAGAGGACAAATTGCGACATATCCCGTGCACAACCTACGCTCACATAATGCCCACCTCCCATAGAGCCTTGCAATGGCAAATAACGCACCGTTGCCTTCCGACTCCGGATTGGGTGACCTCCAGATCTAGATTGGAATAAGCAGGAGCTTTGTCCCCTATCTGCTCCCAATGCGGACCCGAGACCGAAAGCCGCAGAGCGGACCTGGAACACTGTTTGCTTGCATGTCCAGTGGCAATAAAGGTTTGGCAATGGTGGGACGCGATGTGGCATGCCCTCACAAACACTGAGTTTGAATGGGACATTGCACTCATCCTCTTGGGAAAACTTGGAAACCACCCCGCAGCCTGGACCCCATGCCAACGAAATCTGTTCGGATGTATGCGATTGCCAATACTCATGGTAATATGGCAAATGAGATGCTCAGGGGAACGCCAAGATGCAGCCTTTGGCTACCACCAAGCAAAAGTGGAACTGGTGGAGGTCCTCGGGGTGAACTTGCTGAAAGCGAGCAGGAAATTAGCTGAAGTACTGACCACGAGCCCGGACAGAGAAAGTAAACAACAGGCCATTCAGGCCTTCCGGAAACTCTGGATCGATCCTCACGGAAAGCTAGCAGATCTGCGTGATGACGGAAAACTGATATGGAAAAACTGGGCAGCACAAGAGGACCAATGGTCCTTCCGTCCGCCCGACAGCTTTTCCACCCCTCTACCAGGCCAAATAAAAGGGGCAATGGTATTAATGCCCTCAACAAGAAGCTTAACAACAGGGTCCCTGGGGGACGTTGGCCCCCAATCACCCCTCCCCTCGCTCGGGATGCCCTTTCCCCCATTACAGCCTCCTCCACCAACCCCCCCCCCCCCCCCCACCCCCCCCCCCCCCGATGGTCCTCCTTCCCCCCGCCCCGTCCCTCCCCTCCCCATCCTGTATAACTCGCCGCCTAACCCCTTCTCCACCCCGAGCCAACTCCTGCAACGACATTGAAAGACTATCACTGTCAAAGACCACAGCGACACAGACTATCACTGTCAAGACCACAGCTGTCAAGACCACAGCGGCACCGGAGGACACCGATCGGCAGGGAGAGAGGATGCAGCAAGGGACACACGTCATAATTTGGGGGAGGAAGCGTGCTGATGGAGGTCTGTGTACTACACTGACTGCAGCTCACCGGAAGCCACAGGTAGCAGAAGCAGGTAGCGGTGATGATAAATGGGGACCGACTGGACAGCTAAACGACAACGGCGGGCAAATGCGACATGCTTCGGCACTCGAGACTGGTCTGTCTGCCTAAAAGTCAGAGTAGGCATTACCAGGTCCTGCACTACATCTACATGTCCACAATCATCCCTGCTGCACATGCACCGCACACACAAGGCGTCTGTCAGTTTCTCGCTTTTGAGGCTGTCTCACGAGACATGAAGTCACTGCTAACAAACAGACAAACAAATTAAACTAAGATAGTAGAAATGCCTACCTAATTTTAGACCTGGAATGCGAGCTCTGAGGCCCGTGCTCCTGGCGTCAAGGATCATGAAGGTCAGGAGTACGAGGTTGAGAAGGGTAGAGGGTATAGGGTTTAAGGGGCTCAAGGGATAAAATAGGTCTGCCATTTTGAAAAGGGGCTCCTGACCAGGGCGGGGCGAGCAAATATGGGGTGTTCTNTCCTCCTTCCCCCCGCCCCGTCCCTCCCCTCCCCATCCTGTATAACCCGCCGCGTACCCCCTTCTCCACCCCGAGCCAACTCCTGCAACGACATTGAAAGACTATCACTCTCAAAGACCAAACCGACTCAGACTATCACTGTCCAGACCACAGCTGCCAAGACCACAGAGGCACCGGAGGATGCGATCGGCAGAAACAGAGGATGCAGCAAGGGACACACCGATACACGTCATAATTTTGGGGAGGAAGCGTGCTGATGGAGGTCTGTGTACCACACTCACTGCAGCTCACCGGAAGCCACAGGTAGTAGAAGCAGGTAGCGGTGATGATAAATGGGGACCGACTGGACAGCTAAACGACAACGGCAGACAAATGCGACATGCTTCGGCACTCGAGACTGGTCTGTCTGCCTAAAAGTCGGAGTAGGCATTACCAGGTCCTGCACTACATCTACATGTCCACAATCATCCCTGTTGCACATCCACGGCACATACAAGGCGTCTGTCCGTTTCTCGCTTTTGAGGCTGTCTCACGAGACATGAAGTCACTGCTAACAAACAGACAAACAAATTAAACTAAGATAGTAGAAATGTCTACCTAATTTTAGACCTGGAATGCGAGCTCCGAGGCCCGTGCTCCTGGCGTCAAGGATCATGAAGGTCGGGAGTACGAGGTTGAGAAAGGTAGAGGGTATAGGGTTTAAGGGGCTCAAGGGATAAAATAGGTCTGCCATTTGAAAGGGGGCTGCTGACTAGGGCGGGGCGAGCAAATATGGGGTGTTCTAAGTAGGGAGGGGAATCATTAGCAGCTCCATGGGAAAAAGACACTCGAGTCTGAGGAAGGAAAACCCGCAGCCACAGGAACCAATATAACGGTGATCTCTGGTTTATATGTTGTTTCAATGGGACGTTGGACCCGTTTTCTAGCAGGTGCCGCTCCCCACCAATAGATGGAGCAGCCCGACAGATAAACCCTCAATCCCGACGGTTCTCTTACCACCGCCAGGATAGAGGGTTTACCCATGGGCTTTTCGGGAAAAAAAAATAAAAAATAATAATAATAATAATAATAATAATAAAATAAAAAATGTCCATTTTGACGAAATGGTCGTTATTCTTCTTCTTCTTCTTCTCGTTCCCCTTCGCCAGTTCTTCGTCTTCTTCTTCTTCTTCTTCTTCTCCTCCCCTTCCTCCCCCCCCTACCCGCCATCCCTCACACCATTTCCTTTTTTTTTTTTTTTTTTCCTCTGTCTGGTGCCACCTGGGGCCGCGTTTTGGACCTCCCGCCCCGGCGGCCATTTCCCCCAACTTTGTCTCGCCCAATCTTTCTTCCCGACATACTCCACCCTTCTTCTTCTTCTTCTTCTTCTTCTTCTTCTTCTTCCTTGTAGCGGACCTCGGGTTGGCCTGTGAGACCAACCCGTCGGCCTGTTCTCATAGGCCTGTGTTATATTCGGGGAAGGCCAGTCCAGGCCAGTACCTCTGTCGGTACCAGCCAGTCCAGTCCAGTCCCGTCAGTCCGCTGGGGTATACCCCAGCCATTGTCTGTTTTCAGTCTCATTCCTCACTTGCACATTTTGGAGTACGTGCGTTGGAGTCTTGTGTAGGGAGCTGCATTGTGCCATCTTGCTCCCCCTTCTTCCTCCATCTCCATCTCTGTCACTAGCGGAGCACCACACCTGGTGGGTCCGCTACATTGGTATCGGAGCGGGAA
>BFEA01000477.1:876982-889175 GCA_003427395.1 Chara braunii
TTTTTTGCACTTCTGTGATTTTGAGTGCCTGGGGTAGTGTGAGCATGCCCTTATCCTGGGAGCATGAAGATGATATGCCAAGGTTATCTCCCTTAAAAAGCACCAGTACATGGGCACCCGGGCCGCAGGCCTGACACCTCGAATTCTGGAAGAGCGAAACGGAAAACGCAACCGCCAATCCAATTTATCAACAGCAGGCCAAGCGTTTGACATTTCGGCCTCCTAGTTTTCTTGTGGCGACAAGTCTCCTACTGCAAGGCTGGGGCCGTGTACTAATGGTTTAAAAAAGAAAACAAAAAAGAAATGTAACAGAAAACATTTGAACGAGAGAGAGCTAGGCATCTTTAAAAAAAAAAAAAAAAAAAAAAAAAAAAAAAAAAGAGTTAGCCATCTCCATAGGATTCTTTGCGATCCTATGCGAGATGTTGTCAGCCCGAATTCAGTGTCTCACTGAAAGATTGCAAATGTGGGGAGAAAGGCATCACAAAAAAGACAAAAATATGGTGTTGTACCTTTCCATGTTCTAGCGGAAGATTCATTTTCAATGTGCACATTTGGTGAGTGATGGAGCCAAGACCCACAGTGACGCTGTCAGCCCCAATTCAGTGTGTCTGGAAAAGAAACAAGTGTGGAGAGAAACACATCAGCGACATCATGGTGACGCGTGGTGGATTTCCCAGAGGACCAAAAACCTCTATTTTTTCTGATCAGTTTAAGGGCATGGCCACACCACTCTTGAAATGTGCAAAATGAGAATGAAAGTCCCGCTAGAACATGGCCAGATGTATCCGCCACATTTTCGTCTTTTTCACATTTCGAGAGTGGTGTGGTGTGGCGATTACCTAAGACACTCGATTTTCTACGTTCCCTTGCTTACTCTTATCCTCTCAACTGACACACTGACACTTTATTAGGGGTAGATAGGATTCAGGCTTATAAAGGCATACTCACACTTGGCCCTCAGGACATGCTCACACTAGGCCCACAAACTCGCGAAATCCCAAAGTGAGTGGCCAGATCTAGTCCTTCCTTTACAAGGACTCGATCTGGCCGCTCATTTTGTGATTTGCGAGTTTGAGCGAGTAGTGTGAGTATACTCTTATAATAGCAGAATTGCAAAATCACCGGGCACATTGAGTCCTTCTGAACAGAGGACATGATCTGGCCGCTGAATTTGCATTTCTGAGATTTAAACACAAGTGTGTATCCCCGCTTGCAAAACAAATATGTGGCTTGTATACAGCCGCAACTTTCAGGAGTCGGGGAAGGACCAGTTGGAAGACCCAGTAGTGCAACGGGAGGAAGCTGGTGCGCCTAAGGAAAAGGGGGAAATGGACTGCAAGATGTCCGTCTAGTTTATGCCATGTATGTTTTTTTTTTAATAATAATTTGGACCATTTCTCGTTTTATGTGTGTCATTCCTGCGCAGGGGCCATAATAATCTTCTGTGTATAGTTCCAATTTTAACGGATGTCCCGAAGGACCCGTGTATGTGCTTCAACATGCACGGATGCAGAAGGCAATGATGCGAAAAGGAAAAGAAAAGGAATGTTTCAGGACATTTTCATGCTAGCACTTCCCAGAATGTATCTGGCCGTAGTATTGGCCAGGCGTGGGTGCACCTGAAGGCAGTGAGGTTCAAAGGCAGTATTTCCGATTGTTTTCTTTTTCGTTTTATTTTTGGGAACAAGAATCTTGGCTGTTTCTGATGTGAGTTCCCTTGAGAGAGGAGGAGCAATAGAGTGTCTGCCAGCCCTTTCCATTTCAGGCATACTTGCAAGCAGACGGACCGGACGAGCGTCTGGTCCGGTCCGCTTTGCCGCGTGCGGCACCCTCTCCCCAGAACGGACGGGGGCGTTTTTTTGTTTTTTTTTTTGGGGGGGGGGGGGGGGGGGGGGGTGCGTAACTGGTCGTCCGGCGCACATTCGTGCGCCGCACGGGTCCGGTCCGGCGGTCTGACGCACGTGCCAAGCCGCTCGGAAGGCGTCCGGACGGCGTCCGCTTGCAAGTATGATTTCAGGGCATTCATTCTACTTAGCACGTTCCAGAATGTATGTACGTCCTTCGGAACGTCCGTTAAAATTGGAACGATACAGAGAAGATTACCATGGCCCCTATGCAAGGATGCTCAGAGAATCTCGGTCAGGGACATCTTCCTCAGATACGATCAAGCACGTGCAACTAACTTGCGCTGGTTCACTCACGACTCACTGGCGGAGATACAACAGCTCAAGATAAAAGCGGGAGTTTTCTGGTCGAAATTTGATGTCACAATACTACTCTCACGTCTTCTCAAAAACAATCAGCAACTTCTTGAGGAGGGCCGAAATTGGTTTCCGGTCACTGGTTGTCCCTTTAAATAAGTATAAAAAATATATATATATATATATATATACATATATATATATATATACATCTATATAAATATATATAGATAACTGTATATCTCTATCCTGCAAAAATGGATAATACAAATCTGGTAGAGGTACTATATAACAGGGACAGGTACAGGAAGGGCCTGAAAAAAACAACTGATCTAGACCTTAGATCATTGAATGTAAATGGATTAGTATCTGCCAAACATGCAAAACGGCAGGCAATATACGATCAGTTGAAAGGTATTGGAGGCAGGGAATGGCCAGATGCAATATGCATGCAAGAAACACATTTGATGGACAATCCAGACCATCATCATGTACACAAACAGATATGGCCTCACCAGGCCTTCAGGGTGCACGCCCCCAAGCCAGGCAGCGCTGGAGTAGCAATCTGGCTTCGTCCAAACTCTAAAATTGACCCACTATATTGGGAAGTAGATAAGGAGGAAAGCAGATGGGTTATCCTTTTGGCTATGCTGGAAATTGAAGTGGTGACAATTCTATGTGTATACGCTCCCAACGAAGTAAGTGAAAGAGTTAAATTCTTTAAAATCTTAAAAGGACGTCTCCCGGTAGGCATTCCAGTGGTGATGGCAGGTGATTTCAATGCAGCCCCGAATAGACACTTGGACCGGTGGCAGATCCCCTCCCCATGTCCATCTTATATTGAAAAGGATGAAGAAATTATTGAAAGAACTTGTCAATCACTCAGCCTTTTTGACGCTTACAGACGCCTCTATCCTACCAAAAGAACATACACATGTTTCAGGAGAAGTCAAACAACGAAAGCATCTAAGTCAAGGATAGAAATAATTCTTTTATCAGAGGAACTGGAAGGAGCGCTCCAAGTAGCAGAGATTTTTCTTCACAGCATCTTCCTTGGTTTGGACCATGCCATGACTGTGGTATTACTATCCTTCAGAAAGAAACCTGACCAAGGTAGGGGGTTTTGTAAACTCAACACATCTCTACTACACATAGATAGTTTCAAGGTATGTCTCCAGGATGTCTGGTCTTTCTGGAGAGAGCATAGAGAACTAATCAAGGATGATATACGATGGTTCAACAAGGGCCTAATGTTCTTGGGCCGTAAATGCAATGAATTTTCAAAATTGTTAGCCATACAACGATATAGGGAGGAGATAGACCTTCAAAAACAACTACAACAACTTCAGGAACAAGAAGAAGAGATGATTTGTGAGATCAAGAAAGCTGAAACTTCCCAAAAAATCAATATCCTTCAAACCAAATTACTATCCTTTATGGAACACCGTTGGCAGGGGATCAGAATCAGAGGTAAACTAAAGGGATACAACACAAAAGGTATTATGGATGCGAGGTTTTTCGCCACAGCAAAGGCAAGGACGGATTTTTTGACCCCAAAGGAGACCAATCCTCTCTAGTCACTTCTACAGCGGAATGTACAAAAGTGGCAAGGGACTCCTATAAATCGCTCTTCGCATCTGAATGTAAACAGCCGAGAGAACATAGGATTAATGAAATAGAAGAATTCTTGAAACCACTAACTAAAGCCCTCAACGATCAACAAAAGGAACTGCTAGACACCCCCCTCACAAAAGAAGAAATCTGGTCGGCCTTGATGATGATGGAAGAAGAAAAAACTCCAGGGATTGATGGCCTACCAAAGGAATTCTGGGGATTCATGTGGGACTTTTTAGCCCAAGACCTGATGGATTTCTACCAGGCAGTCTGGGATACTGGAGAGACGGGGGAAATAGTAGGACAAGGAATTATCACCCTATTATATAAAAAAGGAGATAAAGCAAACATCCGTAATTATAGGCCAATTACCTTCCTCACAGTAGTCTATAAGTTGGCAGCAAAAGCACTCGCAAATCGCATGATGAAAGTCATCAAAGACATCATTTACCCAACACAAACAGGTTTTATTGAAGGAAGAAACATTCAAGATAATATTCTATTAGTGAATGAACTGGTCAAACTATCTAGGCAATCCAAACATAATGCAGCCTTCATCTTCATAGAGTTTGAAAAAGCATATGATCATGTGGACTGATTTTTTTTAGAAAAATGCCTACAAAAATTTAACTTTGGACCTAACTTTCGCAAATGGATCAGAATCCTACACTCTAACGCCACAACAAGGGTATTGATAAATGGTAACCTAGCCCCACATATTGAGCTGCAACAATCAGTAAGACAAGGAGACCCAATTGCCCCCTTCCTCTTTGTCATTATGATGGAGGCCATAGCAGCAAACTTGAGACACAATAAGGACATCCAAAAAATTCAGGTCAGTTACATCCCAGAAGAGGCCATACCAATTTGCCCGCTATTTGCAGACGACCTCTCCCTGATGGTAGAAGCCTCACATGAAAATTTGAATGAGATCAAGAAACTTATGGACAAATTTTACACCCTCTCAGATATGAAAATCAACTTTGGCACAAAAACACAAGGATGGTGGATACACCATCAGGGCGTAAGACCACCAGAACACCCAAGGATTAACTGGGTCCCAGCAGGGAACCCAATCAAGGTCTTGGGTATCTCACTTTCTGCAGTGGGTAAGTCAATTGAGAATAATGAATGGATAGGTAAATCAGCGCTTCTTAAACTGGAATTATGGAAAGACAAATAAACCTCTATTTTAGGTCGGTCATTGGTAATAAACAACGTCATCCTGGCATCAATTTGGTACAAGTCCGCTCTATGGTCATTACAAAAATCAGCACTTAAACCCCTTCAAAGACAAATAACACCATACCTATGGAGAGGAAATCACGGTCACAAAAATGTACTCAGCAGAGTTGCATGGCGGGCAGTGATCCAACCAAAGACAAAAGGAGGACTAGGCCTATTGGACCCCTCTACCCAAGTCATGGCCCTCTCTCTTCAATGGATTAAAAAGTTACTTTTTAATCCCGAGCCCCCCTGAATAGCTCTAGCTGGAGAACAGATTGCGAGACTAGCCCCGGAGGTACCTAGTGAAATTGACCCACTGACATGGTTAGAGAATCGGTATTGGCCCATCCTTACGGGCAGAGTACATAAAGCTGCTCAATTTGTGGATTCCCACCGACAAGCCACGAGGGGGGATATAAGAAATGATCCCTTTTGGACAGATCTCCTCAAAATGTGGCGTAAACTTCCCTTACCAGACAAAATTGCCCCAACCAGATGGGAGGAAGTCTGCCAACAACCCCTTTTCAACAATAGATGGATCATTGACACTCATGGTAGGATGTTCCACTGCTCAGATTCCCCCTGTAAGGGTTGGGTTAAAAACGGTTTATTACGAGTAGGGGACATCTGGTGCCCAGAAACAAAAGATTCGCACCAACTCGCTAATCTTCTGCCGAAGCGAAGATATTGCAGGGGATCAGCAAGTGCACTGGAAACAATTACTGAAGCCATACCAATAGCATGGTTAAGACTTCTCAGAAAGGGTCCTCAACTCAAGGAGAGCGATTGGATGGGTATCCAGGGGAACTCCCAGCAAATAGGAAATGTGGTATTGGTAAAAAATGATAGATCAATTCTACTATCAATCTTCTCAATCAACCAGAGCTACCAAATAAAACATTATCTTACCAACGAAACCAAATGGGTAGAAAGGGAACAGGTATTCAGAATCAGGGTTCTGAAACAAAAGGACCATTGAATCGCCTTCAAACCTTCGTGCCCCATTAATAAACTTGTTTTTGATCCAACCTATTGGACATGGACAGTGTTAGGAAGGAGCAGCAGAAAGTGTATTGTTTCTCTACACTCACTAACAGTCAAATCAATCTATAGACTGCTCAGACCTAAAATAAACCTGAAAGACCGGGTCGAAAGCAGATGGATGAAGCACCTGAATGTGAGTAAGGAAGATATCAGAGATATCAAATGTTTCAAGACAATCAAGATCAGACCAACAAAGATTGCCTTTCTTCAATGGCAAATAGACCACTGTTGTCTTCCTACAAACGACTGGATTATAGAGAGAACTTCCTAGCTCATCCGTGGTGCAAGCTATGTATCTCATCATTTCCAAGTAGAAGAATCTCATAAACTATTGAACACATCTTTCTGCAATGTCCAGGTGCGGTGTGGTTATGGCGCTGGTGGGACAGGATTTGGACTTTCCTCGATACCTTGCAGCCTTGGCCATGGGACTGGAGAGCCCTGGTCTGTGAGACATGGTCTTCGGCCCCGCAGGATGATTTTTCCTACAACCTATTCAAAACTGGAAGAAAAGTCATTCTCTAGGCCCTCTGGAATCGTCGTTGTACTCTCGAAATGGAAAAAGCAAGGATAGATGGCCCTGAAATAACAGAAACAATTAAACTACAAGTGCAGACAGACATCACAATCCAATGGAACAATGTGAAAGAAAAAATTCAACTTTTATCTTCTTAAAAAGAAATCTTACAGCTCATTGAACAGTTCAGTGGCGCTTGGCTTGGGGGACCCAAAGGAGGAAAGATTGAAAAGATCAGAGAAGTGGAGGGTAAGAGAGGAATCAAGGCAGGTCAAAATGAGAAAGCACCAAAAGATTTTCGCCTAATATTTCATGATTGGACGAGTGTGGACTCAACAGTCCCTCTGCGCCCCCCTTCAGAGTTTCCTGACCCCTTCCCCCCCCACCCAATATCTCTGATCCCTTTGAGTTGGTATGGCTATGATTGAAAAAGAAATAGTGAATAGGAGAAGAATCAGGCTGTTTGATTGGGTTAAGATGTTTATTGAGCCCTCTGGCAGGATTTTAGAGCTAAGTAGTCTTTTGTTAGCTCAACTCTTGCTAGGATCATCACATCACATTAGTATTTTTTTCACTTTTTGGTACCAGGGCTTATTTGAAAGATTTGGCGCCACTCAGAGGAGGGTGAAGAGGTACAAGGGACGCTGGGCCCAGTTCCCAACAGTTTCAGTCACAATGCTTGAACATTGTATATTAAGGGACGCTGGACCCGTTTTCCAGCAGGTGCAGCTCCCCACCAATAGAATGGAGTTCCAAATGGAGCCGGTAGGAGTGTATGATCTGATCATCACTCCTAGCGGTAGCCATGTGGTTTTGTTTATAAAAAAAAAAAAAGGATGACACGCATAAATCGTGAATATATGTAACCACACTTATGGCCCGCCGTTGATGAATCCGACTCTGAAGGCAATCACGTTCAGATCTTGGTATGACTTTTTTGCATTGTTTTTCTTTTCAGGGGAAACTACGTGGCGGTCACAAAAACAGTTTGAAATTGCACTTCAGAAATTCATCCGGAAAATGTCAAATGTATACAATGTATACAAGTTAGCTTTCGGCTTCGGAAAGGGGGGGGTGGGGGGGGGGGGGGGGGGGGGGGGGGGGGGGGGGGGGGGGGGTATGTTCGGGGGAATGACCGAAGTGCAATTTCAAACTGTTTTTGTGACAGGCTGCCTAGTTACCCCCCCTTCTCTTTTTTTGGGGGGAAAAAAATCTCAGGTGTTTCTTATGTGACTCACCGTGAGAGAGGGATAGCAATATAGGGGCTCGTTAGACACTCCTCGAGCTCGTAAATCCCCCGAGGAATTCATCGTTCCACTTATAGTCGGGGAAGAAATTGAAAAAATAAAGTGAAAACATTTCCTCGGGGATTCCTTGGGGATTCCTCGGGCTACGGCCATTTCGACGTGTTCCCCAAGGGACCTCCCGAGGTCCCTCGGAGGTCGAGCATCCGGAAGAATCGGGGCGTTGACTGCAGCTCTCTCGATGACAATTTTTGAACTCAGCTGGTCCATTACTGTTCCTGGCGACCTGTCGACGGACATCTTCGGTCAGCAACGTTCGGCGTCATGGAATTGTCCGCCAACGGTCACCGTTGCCGGCCTGCTGGCCTCCACGACGTCTAGAAGGGGCTGTCTTGCGTCTCCACCCTTGGCCCCGAGCGAGAAGGAGCCCAACGGTCGGCAGATTCCAATATTTCAGCCGGCCCCCGCTCTCTCGATTGCGCAGTGTCTTCCGCGACGGAATACATTACCCTTCGTTTGTTGTTATCTGTGATCGGCCGATTGCACCACTTTTCCTCGCCATTTCTTGGACGTCAACCGTTGTCTTCTAACTGCTGCCGTCGTCCATGTGCCTTTCATGGCTGACGTCTTTCGGAGGCTGTCGCTGCTGGTGCTGGTCGTCCTCTTGCTCGTCGTTTTAGTTGTCTTCCACATGTGCATCCTCGGTAGCGTTTCTCGACGTGCATGCAGAGGACAACCTTTGAAGAAGGATGTCAGGATGGAGGGGCGCCAGGCGATCTGCAGGTCTGCAGGGGAGCGGGCCAGTGGCCACCGGGCTGGGCAAACCCCGTCGAGGATTTGAAGGCCGTTGGAGCGGTCTGGGTATGCGCACGTACCACCGCACTTGCAACCTATGCCTGATACGTCCGACGAGGAGGCGGATGAGACACGGTCACGGACCGTGCCGCTGGGAAGTGGGTCCATCCAGGAGTGGGCGGTTAGAGAGTTGTGCGGGAGCCGCGTCGGCGCGTATCGACAGTCCTACACCGAACTCCTCCAGCAAGGGCTCAGCGTTCGGGCTCTCTAGCTGGTGGTCGTCGGCCACCTCACGAACAGTTGTCGTGTGTCCCCACCCTGACGACGACGGCAGGCAAGCGACGGTTGTTGTGCGATCATCGAAGTCTCCAGCTCCAGTTCGGGAGGCATTGGGGAACAACAGGGATCCTCCGAGGCAGCAATTCTGGTCGCCGTTTGTGTCGAGGGGTGCCTCCGCTCGCCCCCAGTGGATGCAGTCTTCGTCTCCCCTATTCGCCGGTTTGAGTGCGGCCCGCCATCATTGCGAATGCGGGGAGACGGATTCTGCCTTTGACGATATTGGTGACGAACGGGACGGGAGGGAAAGGTGGGCAGAACACCAGCGGGAACTCCAGTCGGGCCGCGAGGAATCCATATCTCGGGGGGTGCAGCGACTGCGTGTGGGGGGGCACGAAAAGGAAAGGAGGCACCAATTCTGGACGCGGATGATCACAACGACGATGACAACGACGATGACAACGACGGAGAAGGTGGGGAGGAGGACGAAGGCTATGTTTTACTGTTCAGGCAAAACAGCATGGGAGGCAGGGGTGGGAAGACGAAGGCGTCTGCCCGCAATGGTCGTCAGGGGAAAAAAAAGTGGCGCGGAAGGGGAGCGATGCCGACGAGGACAGTGACGCGGAAGGAGGTCGACACTTCTGGTCCGTCTACCACATTTTAGCCCTCATCAGGGCTAAATGTGACCAGGATGCGCATATGCAGGGGATGTGTCAAAAGACTAACACGCGAAAAACTGTTTATCCAGGAACCGAAATATGCAGTTTTTTTATTGTCTCAAAAGATGATGTGTATAGTCTTATAAGTCTTGTAGCATGGCGAACGTGTTTGAAGGTTTCATAAGCAGACTAACATGTTATCTTATTTGTGATTATGTTTGCCTTAACATGTTCTCTCTTTTATGAGCAACCTTTCTTTTTAGATTTTTTGTTGGCTTTCCAATTAGGGGATCTCATCATGAACTTCATTATGTAGAAATTACGAACTGACAAACTTTTCAAGAATCGATTTTGGGGAAACTATGGCTGTGACACATTTTTAGTTTGAAATATTTGGCAAAAAAAGACATTATGATAGTAGTGCTAGTGTTATGGTGTGAGTTTCAAAATATATAAGTTTAATGGAGGTCTAAAACTGCACCAGTCACTACCTGCACTGGCGCGTGGCAGATTTAGGGTTGCCTTTTTTTGCTCTATTTCGGGAACAATTACTGGTAAAGTTGCCTATTTTGAATGTTGGGTGTGACTCCAACGGACTTGCCTTTTTTTGGGGGGGGGAAGTCATAAAACCTCCCCGCGAAGAACTTTTTGTATTCATTTCCCCCCAAACAGAGGAAAAAATGTAGCAAGTTCAAAATCACTTTTGACGTCATTTTTGCACCCTAGTCGGGCCGGTAACAACTGCTGTGTAAAAATAGCGGACCTTGTTTTTCCACCGTTAATTCCAAATTGTGACTCTTTTTGCTCCGATTTTCCCTTGGTAGCTTATTTCTCTTATAGACCCTCTCATGACTCTACTTTCTCTAATCTGGTTGGTCCGAGATATCTTAGACTGCAATCCACACCCTCCTTTCCTCATTGCTTGAGTTATTTCCCCTCTACGGCTCTCCCGCTTGATCCCACTAGTGTTACCGCTATTGACGCTTGTATTTCGAGCCGTTAGATTTTGATCTCGATGATGCATCTCTCTTTGATTATTCATCCTTCATGATGGCCCCATAGTTCTCTTGGGATCATATCATGGCATCGGCGTCACTCTGCTTGTTGCTTCTTTCAAACTAAAAGCGTGCCACAGTACCCCAAACAAAAATGAAGATGCCTCTTGAACCTCCAAATCCGAGAGCGCCTGAATTCAAGAGCATAATATGGGGGAAGTATTCTCTCAACAAGCTTTTCACGTCTTTAGACACTCGGGCATGCTCCTAAGTTTTTTGGGGGATTCGAGAGTGGTAATGCAAGGCCCGATAACTCGAGGCCGTCCCCCTTTTTTCAAGAAACAAGAGAAAAAAGAGGGGAAAATTAGAGAGAAAAAAAAAAAGAAAAAGGAAAAAGAAGGACAAAGAGCAAACACAATAGCACTAGGCCTAGCTCAGTTGGTACACCCACAAACTGTTCAAACACGGACCCGAGTTCAAATCCAGATACAATCACATTACCATAATAAAATCATTCCGAAAACTACCTAGGGCTGGTCAGTTTCATGTTGACATCTCTATGCCATCTCCTTTTTTTTCCTAAAAGAGGTAACTATGGAGCAGTCATGGGGCTTTGGCGCACTACGCTTGAATCGTGACAAATCAAGTGTTAGTCATTACTGCCCTAACTCTTGAGGCAGCAACACAAATTCTCATTCAAGAGTTGTCAAATGCACTCTTGAAAACGTCGAGAGAAACACTCTCGAAAACGTCGAGAGTGCATCATCAGTGCATTAACTTTAGAAAGGTGCTCTCCATCTCTCTCTCTTCAAGAGTTGTCCAAAACCGCTCTTCTAACCAATACTTGACAATTCTACAGTGCCCGCCTGGCGCCTGCAAGGCCGTTTTTTCTAAGGGAGGGTGCTAGGACCCCTCACGCGGATGAAAATGTCTAGAGTGGATTTCCAGTCTGGGAAGACGAACGGCCGAGGCATTGTCCTGTAGTGTTCTGTCTCGTTTCAAGAGAGTGTTTCACGGGAGCACTTGCGGCCATTTCTTTAATCTGACTGCTCGCGATGAACGCTTCAACTTTTTCGTATCTCTGAGTTCACAACTTCACATTAGTCTACCGAGGCCCATGATTTCATGTTGGGGAAACTTCAGAGTCACAAGAACGAGTTATAATTGCACTACGGGCCAAGATACAATGTGCAATTGCAGTTTCGCGCACCCTACCTAGCCAGGAAGCTGGGTTGTATACATTGCCCGAACTGCAATTGCAAACTATATCTTGGCCCATACTGTGACAGTCTGCGCTTTCTTTCTTTTTTTTTTGCGGGGGGGGAAGGGGGGGGGCTGCAGTTGAAGCATCATTTTGGTTGACGGTGTTCCCGCTACCAGGTCTACAACTGAGATTGGAACGATAGAAAGAAGATAAGCATGACCCCTGCGCAAGGATGACAATGAGACTGAACACTCTTCCCAATTATTGTCAATGGTAATATGCATGTCTTCCGGGGAATTCTACTGGGTAGTCACAGTTCCACCCTTCCTCCTCCTCCTCTCTCTCTCTCTCTCTCTCTCTCTCTCTCTCTCTCTCTCTCTCTCTCTCTCTCTCTCTCTCTCTCACACACACACA
>BFEA01000477.1:894348-922554 GCA_003427395.1 Chara braunii
AGAGAGAGAGAGAGAGAGAGAGAGAGAGAGAGAGAGAGAGAGAGAGAGAGAGAGGGAGAGTTGCAGCATGCAGCATGTCAGTGGCGGGGAGCACAAGGGCAGGCGCTGACCTCCAAAATAAAATAGTAGTAATTTTATTGTCTACCGTGTGGGCGCGGTGTCGAGCGCATCGGTCCCGCACGGGGACCCTCCCGGCCGAGTCCCAAAACGGGCGGAATGGAGGAATTCCGCCAGCATCCCGACCATGCAGGAACCCGAACGGGCCAGCCAAAGGAAGGCACATGCTCGAGGTCCTCTACTGCCGTGACGGCCACTTCTCGGAGATTGCAACCGCAGGCCCTTTCAGCCCACGCAGGGCGGTACCCTGCAAACAACCTTGGTACCGATGCTGGTACTGCGTCCCGAAAACAAGACCGACAAGTAGAGAAACAAAGTAAAAATAAACACATAAGCATCGGGACCCGGTGCTTTGGGGAAGGGAGGCCACCAGTACCACTCTAAGTTCCGCCGACCGGGCCTACGGATGGGCCGGCAACAAAACTAAGGGGGATAGCCCCGCCGGGCCCTCAACCCCTGGCATCTTCAGCCGCTTCGATGTTCCATCGCAGCCGGTCGCCGCCCTCGATCCCTGTACCGTCGCATTGAAAGTCCAATGTTGTTACCAATAGTGCTAGTACAGAAGGCTGAGATGGACCACTGCGAAATTCAATATAAATTGTTGCCGCACGACACACGGGCTTACCAAAATACCCCAAGGCCACTCCTCTGCCTATGGACCAAGCTTACGACTGCCGACCTATGACGCTCGCCGCTCATAGGGCCTAGCTCCATCCACGACTGTCAACCTCCCGCATCTACCACGCGGAGGTCACCGCTTGCGTTCTATTTTCTCTCGCACACCCCAATTATTGCCCAAAGCAACACCGCTTTCGATGACGCATGTCGTATGAACGCAGATGTACGATGGTCACTTCAAAAAGAAAAACTTTTCCTAGTTTTAATCAAAGCCAAAAATTTTGCCGGCGGAAACGCCGACTCTATAGCATCAAAATAAGAATCATCACGCGCGCCTCAAAATCGCGCGCCACACACACTTTGCTTCTAGTCAACCATTCAATCAACGTGAACAAAACACAACAGCAACTCGTGCAATGTACTCAAATTTCAAACGAAACCGACTTTCTGTCACTTGCAAAAACCAGGGCGGATACCCTTGTAAGGGTATTCACGCCGACAGTTTAGTACCGGACCTTATTAAGCGACGTCCCCGTCGCTTCGAATAATCAAAAGCTATCAACTCATCCAGAACTCCAAATGCTGACGAGAAAAGATCCAATCTGATTGGTCAACTTGACACTGTTTGAGGATCTTATCAAATGACCCTCGGTCACAACAAATCACTGCCAAGGTTTCAACCTGGGTCTCCTATGACCAGGCTTAGGACACCGGGATACTTGATCCGTACTACAGTGTTGAGCTTGCTTCAAGTAGTAATTGATAATCCTCTCCCTTTGTCCTAGACATCAGTTGGCTTATAGTTGGGTGTCCTGTTTAGTCATCGTTTCGCGTACGGGGTCATAACTTAGGACGCGGACCCTAACCGAGACCTTTTAAAGGCATTATAGCCTTTCTCATAAAATATTCATAAAAATATAAACTTTTATCACAGATCTCTCCTACAGTCTAGTACAGGAAGGTCAGGTCTCCATCTTGGTCCACCATAGTCTAGTTGATCAAGCCAGATCAACGGTCCACCGCGTTGTTACATTAGCGGCAGTGCCCTCGTTGGTTGCGCAACGATAAGCAACTTTCATGATAAACACTTTATCAGGACTCTAAAAAAAACACGACAGACTCGACTCTTATCCCTCCGACATCCCGCGGGAATAAGGCTCTCTGAGGCGGCCACACCCCTCAAGCCTTATCCTTTGGTGAGACGTGGGTCCGCTGCCAGGATGTGCTGGTCTGCAGCCAACACTAGGGGTTGCGCCCTAGTGATGCAAGATTATCCCCTAGCTGGGTCTCTTATATATGTCTTAAGATTAGCATCATAGTGACTGGACGGTGTGTCGCAATAAACTCAGGCCTACTGCGGGACTACGCAAAGGTTTGTTTTACTCAAAGACATTCACCAGTTCTCTACAGGACAATATAGAGAGCACTCCGTCCTTTCCAAAATCCTTAAAAATCCACCGTCAGATTCACAGGGTTGTGGCCTCCCACTTGATCAGAGTAAAGCAGACCACACATCTTAAAGACATCTCTCAAAATTTCACCAATTTGCGCTCTTCCAAAATTTCACCAGTAAATAATCAGTTTCTTGGTCTTTCTCGTCAGACTTTATCGTTCAAACCGTTTTCCATGTCATTTTAAATCATTTAACCACCTTTCACTTTTGAATGGGACTCTCTCATAAAACTTCACAACCACCTGCCACATGGAGGGGAGTTAACCATAAAACACTCATTATTGAGAGACCAACTTATGGGTACTCTCCACAACTCAACAAATAACATTCGGCATGGACAAGCATTTGAGTCTCAAAAGACTCATAAATCCCTTGGGATCCTCACACATTTTCACCAAATGAACTGCGTTCCCCTTACTCATACTTGAGCCTATTGTCTATCCGTAGGCAGATTGCGCGAATATATCGAAGAGTAGACAATTTACACATTTCACATTTACAAAACACACGAGATGCATTCTTTACATCTCTCACATAAAAAAACAATCATCCTATATCATGATAAACCTAGAGAGAGAGAGAGAGAGAGAGAGAGAGAGAGAGAGAGAGAGAGAGAGAGAGTAAGGCGGGTTTTATTGACCTTTGCATGGAGCCAGCATTTATCTCGGTGGATGTGAGCGCGGGTCCCTGCCCGTGCTCAACCTTCGTATCAGTCCATCGCAGTGTGTTGCCGACCTTCCCCATCGCAGACGACGATAGCGTGTACTGCGACGTGAACGTGCGGAGCGCTCTGCGACGGACTAAGCAGATTCATCTGCATAACCCCGCCAGGGCCTGATCGATTCTCGTCCCCTACCTGATATTGCCCTACATCAATCTAACTATGTTGCCCTGGTCTGCGGCTCACGCCACGTGAAACCTCAGTTTAGCTGCCGCAGGTGTCGCCAGGGGGATTCATGCTCCTAGCGAAGACTAGTCCTGGGATACGAAGGTGCGGCTCGATTCCGAGAACTGTCCCGCAACATGGGCGTGCTCCTGACTTACTTTTGAGTTGGGGTTCCCTCGGCCCGCCCGACCCTCAGCGACCCCGTGCTATGACGTTGGCGCGGGCTGGACGAATTTGACATCAGGCCTGAAAATTTCGTATTCCAGAGTGACCGCCCCAAAGTTCGCGCGAACCCGGCGCAAAAGGGAGACGTAAACTTTCGCTCCCTCGTTTTTTTTTTCTTTTTCTGTTTCAAATTGTTTGTCTTTTTGGGTTTTTGTTGATGCAATGGTTGCTCTCTTCGTCTCATGCCCTCGACGACAGTTCAAACCAAAGAAGGCAACCCTCGGCCCGAAACAAAAATCCCTCGTTCCGCCCTGGCGATTCAACCGCACCGGCCAAAAATCCTCGGCCACACCCCCAACTACTCTGATCGGCGTTCAAGGTACAAAACGACGCACGGGGTGGTATCAGAGCTGATTTGTTTCGGCTTCGAGGTTTCCTCAGGATGACTGTAAATTTTAGTGAACATTCTTATTTGTTTTTGGAGATTTTCGTTTATTTCGGGATAGGCTGACGCCCAGGCGTCGCTGCCCCGTGAATGACGATCAAAACCAAGCAAAGGGGCGTGTTCAAAATCAACCCCACGCCATGGCCAAACCGGGTCAGCGGGTGGACAATCATGCGGGAATGGCCAACCACCCCTTGTACCTCGTTCCTCCTCCTTCGGAAGTTTCCATCATCTCTGAAGATGATACAGAGCCACGCACCTGGCTGGCTGCCTTGAAGGCCCAGGGTCAGACGGACCAGTTACTTCGGGAACGGATTCCAGGAAGGTTAGCTGGAACCACCTTTGAATGGTATGGACAAAATCTCTATACCAATTGGCCAACCTTCCTGAGAAATTTCCTTAAACGCTTTGATCACATCGCATCGGGGCAATGTCTGCGCCTGATCAAATAATAAACACAACAGCCCCAGGAAACCATGGCTAGATATGCGGAGCGATTCACCTACCTGGCTGAGCGCTCAGGGGTTGACGAGAAGATGATACGAACAAATTTCGTCAGGGGATTATCCGACTCCCGCTTGCGAAAAAAGATCCGTAAGAAATATCACCCGATTGAACACACCTTGACCGAGCTAATTCAATACGCTATCGAGTATAGAAAGAAAAATTATAATGTAGGTTTGGATTCGGAGTCAGATGAGGACTACCCCATCCGATGTCTGACGCAATAGCTACTCAGCTAGTACGGCTCGGATGTTCAAAGATCGTTTTGGATTGGGGCCGACCAAAAAAAATCCGGATCGAAGGACACCGTCTTCCTCTCGGCCTCCAAGCGCCTTTTTCAAGCGCACGGAGGTCGAGACATGGAAGAAATATCAATGAAGGAGGTAGCCGCATAACTCGTTATGGTGGTGGCACCCTTGATGTAGTTCATCCAAGGATTACAGAGACAAAGGGCGGCGGCGGCGCAGAGGCAACAAGTGGCCATGGTGGTTGGGACACATATGCCACGGCCTGCCTTGCCTGGGACCGCTCAGCTCATGCGATTTACAACTGCAACTCGTCGGGTCACCTTGCAAAATATTGCCTAAAACCCCCGACTCAGGTAGGGTCTGCTGGACCTTCCCAAATTCCATTGACGACACCGACCGCTGAAGGACAAGGAAGGGTGGTCGTTCTTATCGACATCGAGACAACTGAAACGGTGGCCCTGGCGGCCGCCGAGATCGGGCCCGACGAGTACATGGCGACGACCATGCTCGAACCCGGGACCATTGGAGTGATATGTTATATCCAACGGATTACCAAGGAAGGCGATCCTGGACCTTGGAGACCCTGGTTCAAAGACCTCGTGTCACCAGGTCCCGGGTACAAAGACGGCCAAATCGATGTATTGGATGCCATGAAAGCCCTGGACCTACGGATCCCTGTGCCTACCCCCTACCTTCCGACCATTTTGAAGGCAGCCAATGAAAAACTAGTTGGGCGATGCTTTAAGAACCTGCGATAGTTCGGGGAAAGTCGCGGGGGCAAGAAATTAGCTATAAGCGATCAACCGGTGGCCGCCGAGGCACAACCTTCAACCTCGAGATCTCACGAGGCAAACCGTGTCGGAATGATCCAAGCCGCAGATCCACTGCTGGAGAAGCGTGAGGTTTTCCTTCAGCCCACCCGATGACCCTGAAAAGTGTCAAATGTGACTGCGACGTTTGGGGAAGTCCCTCGGCCACCATCCTCGATTCTCGATCGCCGATAGTAACCATCTCTTGGGGTTTATCGAAGCACTTGAGACAGGAAGGACTGGTTCAGCCCCTCCGCCCAGATGAGTTGTATGTATCTGTCAAGGAGGACAACATTCATTGTAAGGGGTGAATTACGAATGTAGCTATACGGGTCGGACAGGTACGTTGTCTATGTGACGCAATTATATTGGATGTACAGGCGTATGACGTGCTGCTAGGAATCCCGTGCCAGGCGGCGGTAGGAGCACAAATGCATTTTGACAGTTCGAAAGTAGTTATGACATCGGACCACCCCAAACCTCAAACGATACCGATAAGGCTGGCTGTGCGTATACGCACTCAACCAACCCCTCTCATTTCCACTTAGCTCCGCAAGATCAACATGATTCGATGGTTGCCGAAGGGCGAGGAGAGGTCTATGATAGAAACTGAGTATTCGGACGAACCCGAACGATATCCGATCCGAATTCAAAACCATTTCTGCCAACCAGGGCGGCGGGAATCCAATGAGGCTATTCGGAGCGAGTCTATCTGGTCCCAAATGTTCTCCTCTACCGGGGGAGCCCTTGTTGCGGGTGTCGTGGATTTTAGCCGATTTTTCAGAACCCCCTGCTTCCCTCTATCTCAGAAGGGACCCCCTCCCAGAGAGATTTACCAAACTAAGGGGGCTATGCGATCGGTCCTTTAAGCCTTCGCGATCCCTACCTACAGACGCCAAGGCCGCTTTACTTCTAGACGAGGGGGTGACATTTTAACCCAGATCCTCTGCACACAAATTGGGTCCGACAGAACTTTCGGTCGAAGTCGAACCCAACGGCGAAAGTGAAGCCTCGTGGGACCATCGACATTCAATTACCCGCTGAGCCTCATGTACCCGACGAATACAGACGCCTCCTTCTTGCGGTACGACGGGCTTACCTCGAGGCGGCCTGTATCAATGACCACAACATAAGGTTAGAGCACGCGATTAATACAAGGGACCATGCCCCAGTACACTGTCAACCCTATCGCTACTCATTAAAGGAACGACAAGTAGCCTTGGATAGGGTACGGGAGTTCGAGCATCTTGGATAGGTGGAACCGTCCCTCGATCCTTGGTCATTCCCCATGGTCCTCGTGCCGAAATGCAACGGGACAGTCTGCGTCTATATTGATTACCGAAAATTAAACGCTATTAGAACTGAAGATATCTATCCACTACCCCGTATCGATGATCTCCTAAATGCCATCGGATCCGCCCGAGTCTTCTCGAAGTTCGATATCCGACACGGTTTTCACCATGTCGCAGTTCGACAGGAAGACAAAACCAAAATAAGTTTTATCATGCACTAGCAGCCTTTCTTCCCTCTCTTCCTCTCCCTCTCAACCCTGAGATCGACCACTTCCTCTGAACCTTTTCTTCTTCTTCTTCTTCTTGATCAGAAAGGTCGTGCATCAACACGCGCTGTTAAAAAAATAAAATACAATAAAAATGATGATCAACTGATAATCTATCGGGTGACTGAAGTAGTTGCCCGATCAAAAAAATGATGATCAACTGAAGTAGCTGCCGGATCGGGTGTATAATAGGGGGACAGATTGAAAAGGATGTGAGATGCATCGAAGTAGATTAGGAGATGATCCGGGCCAGCTGACGATGAAATGGCTGCTGCATCCTCAAAATAATTAGGTCACCACCAAAGCAGTCAGAAGATTGCTGATTTTTAGAACCCTAGGCGTATCACAGATGTGATAAGCCAGAATCTGTTCTCAGCGGCTTCCCGTATTCTCAAATGAAAAATCCCTTGTAAACCTTGAAGTACGAGTTTTAGGTGATCAGGAAGAGCGGACTTTCTTTTTCCTTTCTTTATATTTTTCCTTCTTGAAAAGAGAAGGGGGACGGAACAAAGAAATATTTTTCTTTTTCCAGAACTGCCCCTTATAACGTCGAGAAATTCAAGAAACAGTTAGGAATTAGTGTGGGTGGGGATTTTTATTTTTGAGCGCGTGACTGTTTTTCAAATTTTTGCACGCTGCGTAAACCCGTTCCCCCGCTTGGCATCCCCAGTCCATCTTCCCTTCTTGCCGCGCACTTCTTTCTTGCATGCCTCGTCCTCTTCCCTCGAACGAAGTCCGATCCTCTCCTTACCCGTCATCGCGAGTGATTGGCTATGTGATTGGGATGGATGGATCAATGTGGTAGAAGCGGGCAGCGTGCACCACTTCAACGACCACCCCAATCACAAAGAACGCTCGATTTGCATCCTTGGATCTTTCTGGAACCTTGACCCTTCTTCTTTTCCGCTCATCTGCACCTCGTTGTCGGGCGGTCACAAACCAGTCGGCCATCCGGAATAAAAGGAATTGGGCCGTCAACTGAACGCCCTGTTAAAATTCTTCGGGTGCTCTTGTCTGAATTGTCGGAAAAATTATGGGTCCTAAGATGAACTCGGGAATCCCCTTCGTTGACCGTCGATACTAACCCTTAGAATTGCTAGTTCGGCCAGCCGCCTCTACTGCGCCTGGTGCTTGCCTCTTTCGCCTGACCTGAGGCTGTCTTCAAATCAGCCAGGCGCAAAACGAGGTATGCTAGTCGGCCTTCACACGGTCTTTTTTATGCTAACCAGTTGGCAAAAGGACGAGGCTCAAATTTTATTTGATTTAATGATGGAATTGAAGATGAACAATAAAATTTAATATGATAAACGGAATTGAAAAATAAGTAATTAAATTATTATTTAACAATTTCTAACTGATCACGGTCTCAATGATTTAAATCTGAATTTATTTATTTATTTATTTTTGTTAATTCTAACAAATTTCCTCTATTTATTAAGATTTACTAGATTTTTCCTAATTATCACTCTTGATATAACCTCCCAGTGGGGGCTACTGAGTGTGCAATGTTTATACGTTGCTAATCTCCTAAAGTGTGATGAGTCTTCTGCGGGAACGCGTGTGGACATTCGATTATCGAACCCAAAATTATTCCAGCGCTTGGGATCGACGGTTAGACCAGCGGGACCTGGTTTTGGTTATGACGGTCGGGACATATTGGTACGACTTACTGGTCCGAAACTAGCACGACACTGGGTAGTTCGAATTTGGCATTTCCTGATAAGGCAGTGCATTGGTGCAATTGCACGGGTTGGTACATCCGTCAGTTTGATCAGGAACGGTCACGGTACTCCGGTTTGATGGTATTAAGCCCTACCGCGGTTCGACACAGGCACGGTACAGGGACAATTTGACATCGGTATTTCCTAATACCGTACTACAGTCCGGGTCAAGGCTGCTGCAGACCACTTTTTTTGGTATAGGTATGCCAGTTGTACGAGTTGGAACAACACTTGGCCCGGTCTGGTTTCACTGCAGTTCCACACATTCTTGATATGGCGCAGGCTCGGCAAACCGGGCCTAAAACCCCTGGCACCATTGGTACGGGCAGGGCTAGGTCTCAGCCACGGAATGAGACTAGCCGAAAAAGGCTGGTCCTTTTCTCCTGGCTAAAGGTCGCAGCCCACAGGCAATATAGGGGGGCCAACATTCAGACAAAGTGCATTCAGACCGTGTGCGTGGATGGGCATGTCAGGCGTACTCAATCCACAGTCGAGTTCGCTTCGAACATGCTTGTTCGGAGACCGGTCTTCAGGGAAGGATGATGCATGACATATGGCGTACACAACATCTGGACGTGTGCGCGAATGAGCAGGGAGTTGTCTGGGTCAACCAGCACCAACCAACACACTTCATGTGATTCAGACAGAGATCACCCACTTAAGCGTGTCCGGTGTACGCTGTGGGTCATTCGTCTCAATCTCAGCATCTCTGACGGAGTTTGCAAGTTCATGTTCGTGAAAATGATCGGGTGGATAAGAAAAACAGGCGGCTTGTGAAGTCAATAGGTGTTGTGTTCGAGAGAACAAGCAAAGAACACTGCGAAAGTGAACCACGAGACAACCTGCTGAACGCAACGCTTATCGCGCTCACTGAAGATGCTTAACAACGACCGAGAGTCGGTCTGTAAGCTACCTATGGGAGGAGGTGTGATAAGAGTGGTGGTATTTAAACTAAGCGGCTTCTGCCCAACGCTCCTCCTGGCCGTCACTACTGAAAGGGCTGATTGAACACTCTCGTCATGTAAACAAGGTCAGCAAACCACAGATGATGCTACCGAGAGTCAAGAAGGAAATACAGTTCAAAACGCTCATCGGAGGTATTTATTGCCCTGTCGACTACCAGGCAACTTGTAATGTTTGGTAATATCGAATCTTCATTCCGCTGGAAGGACGCTCCGTTGAGCGGCTCATTTAAAATTTTGCAGAATTGAAAATGTTTATTATACTTATTTAATTTTAATTAGTACTCGAGCATTACCCGCTGCTTGACCCTGAAATCCTTGCCAAGTTATATTCTTACCGATCATTTACTAGATTTCCCAATTAGGAAAACATATTAAATTATATTCAAATTTTGGGGGTAAGCTGCAGTCAGACCACTGTACTGGTCACGGAGACAGGTATTAATGGTCTTATGACTCTTATCCAGTCCATAAAACCTTCAAAAATATCAGTCGAACGCTTTGTCACGAACAATCACTTGAGTTTTAATTAATCAGAGAGGACCCCGTCACGGGTATCTTCGTTGATCGAAATTTATTTTCTTGATTTATTATTATTTCATATGTTTATCTTTGAACTTGTCGGGAGCGCAGAGATCCGTTAAAAGGGGAAAACGAAGGAAGTTCAATGAAGAGCGCGTAGTGGAGTTTTGCCGGATCTCAATGAGGAAACTGATTCGGAAACCGAAAAGAAGCGGGACCTAGGGTACACTATGCGTGGAGGGTAAAAAGAAGCGTTGAGATAGAAAGAGTGTGGAGAGAGAGAGTGTGAGTGAAGGCAAATGTAAAAGGGAGAATGGAAAGTGATCATGTTTAGGGAGCTCGAATATTGCCGATAACAGATCATGTTGTTCAGTCCTGCGAGCCTGAGTAAAATTGTAACCAAATACATTGAAGACTCATTCAGTGCTATTTTGTTTGGGAGTGGAGATCTGTGTTCTTCGCTCGATAAAAATAGGAAAGAGAGAGAACGCGAACGTGGGAGAGTAAAATGCGTAAGTGAGCGAGTTTGTGAGTGTAAACGGTATTTGCACTGAAAGGTTGTTCTCAGTCTCTTACACGAGCGCGCGTTAAACCCTTACCACTTGTGTAATTCTAGTTGTATCTAGTCGCATTTTTGACCAGATTCTTTCGCACTTGGTTGATCGCTAAGAAGTGTTAGAGGGAAGGGAGAACGCACGAGATAGAGAGTGAGCGAGGTCAAACGTGAAAGCGAGAATGGAAAGTTGTTATGTTTAGGGAGCTCGAATATTGCCAATAACAGATGAATCTGGATTGTTGCATCACTATTAATTGGTAATATACTAATATTGCCGCTCTTAGTTCTCCGTCCAACTAGCCAGCACGTGAGTCATCGATTCTACCTAGGAAAGACGGAGAGGGGCGTCACTGTTAAAACTTAAAAACGATTGTTTTGGGAGTAGTCATGATTATCCTTGGAAAGGACATACTCTGAGACATGTGATTTTCACTGTATATGTATAGGTGTCTAACTTGCCTACCTAGGAGTGTGATCAACCAAACTCAAAATCGATCTGCGAACTGACAATCAGGGCTCGAACTGGGGAAAATGAGAGTGACAAAGTGAAGATGGAGGAGTGAGAGAGAACGAACAGATGAGAGTGGAGAAGCAGAGAGGGAAATTTTTAATATATATGTATATACTTCATCAATATTTGATAATTTCGGAAATGTGACTTTCTTTCTGTTTTAGGGAAATCTTGGATTGCTACCTCCCTATTTTTGGGCTGTTCGATTGACCTTACTATCCTAAATAATGCTGACCTGGGTTTGGCTCCTCAGACGCTGCTCAAGTTAAGGCGCTTCCCTGTTCGCAAGAGAATGAAGCCAAATTAAGATGGACTTGTACAGACCTAAGGAACAATAATGACCACTTTTGAGAGTGACAGATGATTAATCTCAAATTCTTTGTTCCTGATTACTATATCTTGATTCGTTAGGATTCTCTTTTAGTAGGGATGTGACAGGCCATCCAAACTCCAACTGCTGGTTGTTCAGGACCTCTCAGGCGGGAGCAGCGAGTGACATGCGTTGTTGTCCTTTACTTCAGCGAAGAGTAGGCGCCCCCTCCCCGGGATCCCTCACAACCTTCGGCGCTGTTGCCGGGGAGGGGACTGCACCCGCAGGGCCTCTGCCTTCCCCTATCAGACGAGGGTACATAAGTTGATTAGCTGATTATTTTTATTTATTTATTCTTATAATTTATTAGGATTTTTTTGTGGATAACTCCTGATCCGTGGGGTTTTTGCGCCAGCCACCTCCAAATCAACGTTGATCCTCTCGTCGAAAAAAAAAGTTTGAGACCTTTGGCAACCGAAACTAACAGCTAGATTTTGAGATATTTAATTTTCTTTATTAATATTATTATTATTTAAAAAATAAAAATATTCTGATATTTTATTTTCTTGTTTTATTTTAATTACTGGAAATTGGTGTGAAATTTTGGGCAGCTCGCTTAAAGCAAAGTTGGGAAAAATAGATATCGCTTGTGAAGGGAACAAAGCCCAACAACGCCTAATAATCTAAAATAAATAAAAAAATAATTAATTTCTTGGTTAATTTATTTAAATACTAAAAAGACAATAATAAAAAAAATTAATCAGGTAAGTTTTTTTCTTGAACCTCCAAGGTTGACTACGAAAAATTCCCACAATAAAAAAAGGCTAACGACGCGCGTGCAGTTGCGCGCAAAACTTTAAACCCCAACTAGGGAAACCCCTAGTGACGAAAATATATAAAAGATTATTTTAGGGTTTATTCTTTTTTTAACTACCAAACCGTGCAATTTTGGAAGATAAACTTGGCGATCAAAGTTGTACGGTTTAATCGGTAAAAACATTTGGGGTTCTTCGCTGGTGAAGCCAGCGGTGTATATTTTGGTTAAGAGAATTAAATAATTTTTGCAAAAAAATAAATAAATAAATTAAAAACCATCTAAATTTCGAATTAAAACTTTAAACGAGTTTTTGTGGTGCGCGTAGGGAGCTTCTCTGCGTGACGCCGACATACAGTATAGGCGAGAAAAACTTAAACGAGAATAAATTATTTACATTTTATGATTTTAACTAATAAAATTCATAAAATTTAAAATAAATACCAAAAATTAAATAAAATTTATTTTGAGATTTATTTTATATCGTTCTTCTGACCCTTCATAGGCAACTTCTATTTTGGGAATTAGTCCCGAACCGATCCCAACAGGGGGAGGGTAAACGATGCAAATATTTTCCTAAATTCCTCATAATTCATCTAAAGTCTCTTTATTTTTTTTATTTTTTTTAATCTTAGTAAAACCAAACCCTAAAGAATTAAAGATCATAAAACTAAATTTAGCTTAATTAAATATATTTTTATTAATTTTTACCTGATTAATTTTTAAAAATTACTAAGAAAATCGAAATAAAGGCTTAAACAACTGGTAAAACGTTCCAATCTTACTGTGTGATCAGTCTTATTCAGCTAAAAAGTTAGGAATCAAAAAGAAGAATTTATCCAAATGTTATCAATGTTTAGTTAAATAATTTCTATATAAAAAAAAAAAAATTGAAACAAAGGCCTAAAAAGTTTTAAATTTACACTAAGTTTTTATGTATATTTCAACTTATTACTCTCAAGGTTCGGAGAGCATAGAAACAAATTAACCTACTTAAAACCTGTGTAGCACACCGAACATTTTCAGCGCCCCACTGAGCAGCCGAGCATGTTCGTTTGCTCGGCCGGGCGGGAACCGAACATGTTCGGCAAAACGCAAATTAGGGGGTTGTCGAGCGCGTCCTCTTGCGTGTGTGGTGTTTGGGGTGTGTGTGGGGTGTGTGTGGTGTGTGTGTGGGATGTGTGTATGTGCATGTGTATCGTGTGTGTGCGTGTGTATGTTCAAGAGTGATGAGCAATGCCCCCAGGGCCCCCCAACCCATGTATATATAAAAATATAATAAAAATAATAAAAATGTTCGGGCTTGGTCTATTTTGGGCCACGTTCGGGCTCGGTACGGAGCGTTCGGGTTCGGTCACCGAGCCCGAACGCGATGCTACGCAACTTAAAACCTAATTTATTGATAATTAATTCATATTTTGTTTTTAAAAAGCTAATTAAAGAGTTAAAAATCTATAAATAAGCCTGTTCTAAACACAAATTAAATTTATGAACCCTATAAGAAAGAGGCGCGTGTGTGGGATTAAAAACATGAAACCTCTCGAATAGAGCTCATGCCTTCTACTTGAGGGAATTCAAAGAAGGCATGTAGACTCCGTTTGAGCCCAGAGTCACAATAAGCAGTCTTTATTTTGGGACTTGTCCCAAACCCGATCCCAACGGGGGGAGGGTAGACACTACTAAATGTTTTCCGCTTTTCTCGCCCTTTTCTACCCCTAAGCCTCTTTAGTCCCATGCGCTGTGAAAGAGACCAGCTTGGGTGGATGTGGCCTCCGGCGGCAGTAGAAGAGTACCGGGTAACCAGGGAATGGTCATATGAGCCCCCCGAGCTAGTGGAAGGAGACTTGGTTGAGTTCACTCTGTCGGCGGGACCTCATGTTGATATGACGGATACTACGCTTGGAGGTCCATAGTTTTATGGAGTAAAGTTTGACTGTGGATGTATTATGAGCTGAAAAGCAAACACGATCATCGAGGCAGGACCGTCAAAGGAACTGGTTGGGGGGAAATAAAGGCCTACCTGTACCTTTTTTTTTTTTTTTTTTTTTTTTAAATTGCTCCAATCTATTCGTGGAGAGCATCACGTGCTGGGAACCGGGCCCAGCGTCCCTTATAATGGAAATACATTAATGATTGACAAGTGATGAAAATTTAGGATGATTGAGGATCATTTTGGATGATTTAGGATGTCAGAGTGGGTGATTGAGGTCATGAAAAAAAGCTAGATGATGACTAATTGGAAAAATTGTCTACTCAGCACTGAATTACTATCCTATCCCTAATTTTATGTATCCATTCCAAACAACCTATCACAATTGAGCCCGCGCTGTGCACCAATCGGGCCTCTTCCCGGTCTCACACCGCAATTTGGCTCGGTTACAGGGCAGCGCTACCCACCCCAGCTCCGACTATCGTTGGCCAGATTGTAGCCATTAGTCAAGTTTGCAGATTGCCTTCCTCCCTCGGCAACTCCCGACCTCTATACAAAGCCTCAAACTCCTACACAAGCATGTTACAGGGCACTGGCCCAGCGCCGGCTAGCGTCGTTCTGGCGCCAACTCAACCTGGTTATTACACAAGAGGACTCAATTAGGAAATCGGCTAATCTAGAATGCCAACCAGAAATCAAGGATCTGATAATATCAGAATCTTGATCAACAAATTTTTCTGATGATAAAATTTGACGAGTACCCTAAGATGATCACAAAGATGATGGATAATGATGACGACGCTGATGATTATTTCTCTCCACCCCTCCCCTTCTTCCATGTATTATCCTCCTCTCCCCTCATTTCCTCTTCTCCTCTCGCTGCCTCCGCTGAGCCGAACCCCACTATCAACATGAAGTTCCTATCAGCCCCAACGAGAGAGAGAACCTCCCCATTCCCTTCTACCTTGAGGTAACCAGTTCCCCCAAAAGGTGTACCTCAAAACTAATACTCTGACCTAGTCTGCCTCCGACAGGAGATAATGCGCCCCCATACATATCTCCCAGCCCCAGCCCAGGTCAGATCCAATCAATTGCATCTACTCCCTGGAGGGCAATCACCTCCCACCTTGTGTTACCCATGCGGAGTAGCGATCCCTTCCTGACCAACCTACCTACCAACTAGACCATAAACTATCTGGGAGATGAGAATATAATCACAAACACAGAGATGACTACTGATTGATGAAAAAAAGAATAACGAAACCGTGATGATGATGATGATGATGATGATGATTGATGATGAATAATGAAGATTGATGATGATGATGATGATGATGATGATGATGATGATGATGATGATGATGATAAAAATTGAGATTGGTAGATGATGATGATGATGATGATGATAATGATGATGATGATGATGAAATAAAATTGGCGAAAATAAATAAAGAACGTTGGACTTGCGATACCCTAATGACATCGGTGTGGAAGATTGACAACTCACTATTGCTGTAATAAAAATAGAAGATGACGATGATTACGATTTTTACAAAGAAGTCTGGATGATGACCATGAAGAAGATAAAAAGAAGATAAATAACATGGATGACGAATTAAAGAAACCGATGATGATTACCACTGGTAACCAAATGAGGATTACAAAAATGATGGTGTCCTTGATGAAAAACCCCTGATGAAATAACAATCATGACAATCTTTATGCTCTTGATGGATAACCTGCACAAAACAAAAAACAGACGAAAGCACATATATAGATTGATGATGACCTCCTAGCCGCTCTCTTGATGATGCTCTCCAAGTGACACTGTGATGATTCTTCAAGTAGGACCAACGTTCTCCGCACTTTGGTCTCCACGGGGCTGGCTCTACTTTCCTCCACCGACATCGACTTTCGTCAACTCGCATGAGCTCTCCAGCCTCTTTAAAGGTCTTGGCTATGAACAGGGGATTCGTGAAAACCTCACAATTGGAGAAAACCTAGCATTTCTTATAGAATGAAAAAGTAAAAGTCAAACTGTTATTTTTAACACAAAAAGCGAGCATTTTTAATTGTTTTGCGATAAAGGAGGAAAAAAATCAGGTGAAAAGTCTAGCGTTCCTCAAAATGTGCAAGAAAACCAAAAAAACAAAGTTCAAACAGGGTAATTTTTAAGGATGACAAGGCAAACTTGAAAGATGTAAGAAAAAACGTATTTTGGTGAACACTCATTTATAGGACTATAAGTAAGTTTTCGCAGTTCGGTAAAAACCAATCTCTTCACAAAATAATTTATAGGACTATAAATCACTTTTGAACTTAACAACAAAACGCTTATCAAAAAATATATGTCATTGAAAATAAGAATACAAACAACTTTTGCCTCGGAGACACCTTGAAATTATTAGCCAAACACGAGTTTTAAAAATAAAAATATAGGGAAAAAAATTAAAACAAACAATAAAAAATAATATATTCGCCCATGTATGGGAAACTATGTTCAAGCGAACGCATTCACGAACAGGAGAATATGTTTGCGGGTTCGGAAAACCCCCAAATAAATTCATTGTGCTACACATCTTATAGGACTATAAACACAATTTTTTTGAATAACAAAAAATCAGCATATTTCAGTTCTTGAACCTACGGTGCTTCACCAGGTCGTGATTTTCTATAAAAAAACCCGTTTTTTTCCTCGCCTCCTCCAGTAGTTCTGAAATTAATTTTCTGTTCTTTTTTTTGCGGATGTTTCACTTCACGTAGAATTTTATTTCTGGAGGAGACCTGAAAAACGCACTATCATAATCTTGAATAAATTTCGTGCAAACCTAACAATTTGTTTTGTTAGGTTTTCACGAATCCTATGTTTATGGATTAATTCATGTGAAAAACACATGGAAAATGTTCAAACAACAGTTGTCGCTACCATTCTCCCTTTTCCTCTGTGCCTCAGATCAGATGCCACGTCAGCCTGTGACGTAGTAATGACCCAGCGCCTCTGGATGCCGCGCATGCGTCAAGCGCTAACCCCCATGTACTTCACAACATCACAACACTCTCGCACCAGCGCCTCCCTCCCGTCGGCTGCACGCACTGCGCCACGTGTTTGCTAGCATGTTACTAGTCCCCACAAGCCAGCACCTCGCCAGTCGCAAGTCACCAGCGCCCCACCACTCACCTGTTGCCAATGCCTCGCCCCCCGCCAGCAGCCAGCGCCTCGCTGCACTCGCACAGCCAGCGCCTCGCCACCTTTGACCAGCCAGTGCCTCGGCTGCAAGCAACCGACATGCCACCATCCGCGTGCCGTGGTGGCATGGCTCCCGCCAGCCATAGCGCTAGTGCTAGCGCTAACGCGCGCCCCCCACAAAAGCCGATCAAGGCCTACCTCTACCTAAGTCCAGAGGTGGCAAAAAAAGCCACCTTGACCCTTGTCACGTGGCAGGCGTGTAGGCTCCTAGGTTGGGTGAAGAGGTATCTCGAGGAGGAGATATCAACCTTCAGATTGGAGGAGGAACAAGTGGCCGATGTGTTTAGTTATTTCGAGAGAGCTCCGCATTGTAGGAGACGGTTTTTTTCCGCACTCACACAGGAGTTTGAGGATCGTCATCCCTTCGTTCGTCATGGATTCGTTGTTTGGAGGCATAAGACGCTTAGTAGAGTCTTACCTCGCTGCAGAGGAGCTCAACCTCTTCGCTAGGACTGATACAGGTTCACATTATATAAAATACTCCTTAGTGACAGGAGGACTGCGCTGGGATGAGGATAAGGTGCAACTCATCGAGCTGATTTGGGCGATAGTGCCGACCAACTATAGAGATTAGTCGAGTTCTTAGGCATCGGAGTGAAGGCACCCTCCGCCGTTGTATGTATGGGATCTCTTAGATAGGGAGCTAAGAGTGGGACCAGAGTACGTAAGCTCGATAGGGCGATTATTCTCTGACGACTGGGATGCGTGGTGGAGCGATGCCCTCATATCACCGCATTTGTTGAGCATGTACTATTAGAGGATAGGAGGGCCGGGCTACACACCGATTGAGGAGATCCCGGACGACGACTCGGAGGCGTGGGAGCCAGATTGGGTAGATGCTGACAAGGAGGACATCGACTCAAAGACTGAGTCGGAGGATGAGCCAGACTCGGATCAAGAGAGCCTAGACGATGTGGAGGGGCCCGAGACAGTGTCGATTGACTTCCCGAGGATAGTGATTGGGTTTTAGGGCTTAGGTGCTTCGGGCGTGACATGTCGGTAAGACGTAAGCCGGATGGGGGGATGAGGAGCGACTCGAGCGTGTGATGGGCGTACCTGCTGCAACGCGACTCTGACTCCTATAGGACAAAGAAATGGATAAGGCCTAGAAAAACTGCATGAGGGTTCGGTATTCCTCTACTGGTACGTCTAGACGAGAGTGTGAGGGCTCATATCAGATACACGAGGACCTTATTAGCAAACGACATATATCGTGGAAAGTAATCTTGGAGACTAGGAGAACGAGCGGTAGTCGGCAGGTTGAGGCCATAGGCCATCTGATATTCGATCGATCTCAGGAAGTAAAGCTAGGGTTAACGTTGGTCGGTGTTAGAAGGCAGTGGTGGAGATATGAAGCTCTGGCGGGACTGATCCTAAGTCGGAAGCTGAGCTGCTCATTGACAAACCAGAGCCTGGTACTCATAGTGTCCGTGCCTCCTACACCGCAAGTCTACCGTATAGAGGGCTGTAGGTGGACTTTACCCACATTTGTGATAGATGAGGTGTATCGAGGCGTCGACAACCTGAGTAGAGCGGTCGACGAGACAGTGTATGCTCTCAGATTGGGGTTAGAACCTCGATTTAGGGAGACATACTTCGGCGTTTGTGCACGGTGGGGACGTTTCGACTACGAGACTGTGAGGGACCTGATCAACGTGACCTGTTGGATGGATTGTCTGACAGGGGTTGATATAGTTGCGTACTGTCGACGACGGGAAGAGGATAAATATATCGGACAAGAGGAGCTAAGACATCTATATGAGAGCGATTAGTGGAAGCATGCCAGGTCGAACATCTGTAGGAACCCCTATGCATAGACAACTAGTAAACTAAGGATTTACGGTGACAACTCTACTCAGAGCACACATAGAGGAGAGTCTGACTGAGCAAGAGTGTCTGTGAAGAGCTAGAGAGTTCATCCGGGAGCACCGGGCGGGAATCCTTGCCTCGATGACCTTACAGACAAAGGTAACTTACAAAGTCATGGTGTGGTCAGCAGGGTATTTGCGGGCAAAGTTATTCTTCGACGAGACGGTAGCAAAAGCTAGGACTAGGGTATGAGGAGTTGGTTCCCTAGGCTGACATGAAGCATTGTGAGTCAGTGCTATACAAACATAGAGGACGAGCGTCGTACTCTCTGCGATGGGATCACCAAGGTTCAGCGTCGTCACGGTGGCGTGATATAGATGATAGGAACCCTCGCGTGATCTCGCCGAAAGAAGTGTCAAGACGCCCACTTTCCTGCATACGAATGACACCAGCCTTCCTTGCCCCAGTTGCTGTACCCGCGCACAGTCTCGCGACGGCTAGCACGAGATGAGCTGACATTGCAGGTCTTCTTTAGAGTGAGCTCGGATGAGGATCTAGCGGACCGGGAGTGTGGAGAGCTCGCGAAGGACGTGATACGGGAGCAAAGGTTAGAAGCATTGAGAGAAGTCACGATGCAGAAATGGATAATCTATAAGGTGGTTGTTTGCATGAGAGGAAGTATGCGAGTCGAGATTGTGCAGGACGAGATGCCTGCAGAAGAGCGAGCTAGAATGTAAAAGAGATTTGCGGAGACAAGGGAAGATGAGATGTCACGAATGGAAGATGAGTTGGTAAAGAGAGTAAGGGAGCAGATTATAGAACCAGTGTTAAAGCGAGTTAAGGAGTTGGCGCAACGCATTCAAGCGTACGGAGTTTGTGAGAGCGAGGGTAAGTTGCGTAGGACAGAAAGAGGAACAAAGGAACTAGAAAGGATCTTTAGAGAAGACAAGGAGTTCATCAAGAGGTGGAGGTTTGAGTTTCTTGAGAGGGTGAAGGCGAGAGACCATTGACAGACGGAGTGAGGGGAATCGTCTGGATATATAGAGTGGGACGAAAGAAAAGACGGTGATGAGACACATCGATCATGAAAGACGATGAGTATGTGTCAGTTTAGTAACTACAAGTACTCCCTGCACATAGTTGGGAAGCTAAAAGGGTGTGTCGTCTACGTGGTGATTCAAGTGGATCATCTAGCGAGATTGAGAGTGACTGAGGAGACGGACGGCATGCGAAGAGCGCTGAAAGAAGTGCGGGGGACTGCACTCTGGGTAGAAGTTGAAGACGGACGCCTAATCAGGTATGTATTGACCACGACGTTGTTCGAGGGAGGGGTTTCTATTCGCTCGTGGCATGAAACCCGTAGTAAGATAGAGAGGCTTCTGAAGAAGGAAGGTAGGGAAGCAAGAGAGCTAGCAAGAGTTATCGTAAATGGAGCAATCCTCAAGACACTCACGACACACAACCAATAGTGACGCGAGATGATAAAGATCCCAGAGGACATAGAGGACTTCGGGGATAACGACGACTTCGAAGCCTTCTACCTTGCTCTGCGGGTGTCAACGGAAAGGATGTTAGCAACCCTTGAGTTAACCGCCAGCAAATGCTAGGTGATCTGTGAGAGTTGGACTGGAGATGAGCCTATCCGAAGAAGAGAAAGCACGAAGGACATGGAAGTTCGCGAGATGGAGTGGACCACGTGAATACAAAAGCGAGAACATCGTATAAAGTTTGAGTGAGATTGCTAGAAAGGAAATCTTCAAATACAAAGTGGTCAGATACCAGGTGGCAAACAACGGATGGGAAATGAACCCGCTCTATGTTATGACAGTGTGCTTTGTTGACTTGGGCGTTCATCATATTGGGATATACTTGCCAAGAGAGAGAGAGAGGAGTTCTGTGCATACTCGAGGTGTTGGAGAATAGGGTCTTGAAAGCTTAGGGAAGAAAATTATGAGAGATAGGAAGGGTTGGGTGAGTGCGTCGAGGCGAGTAACAACATCTTGATCTTTGATGTTCAGCCTAGGCCGCCAGTCCCAGGGTGAGGACTTGAGCGAAATGGATGAGAGGCGATCGTAGACTTTGCTAGGACAGTCAGAGCAGGGGATCAATAAAAAAAGATGCTTTTGAAACCAAATGGAAGCGACTCTCGATGTACGAGATAATAGAGGATGACCGTAGAGAGAGCGATCTCAGATGGGGAGTTAGAAGCCAGGAGGAAAAAGTGCCTTCTCGGGAATCGACCGTCGGAAGCAAAGTTAAAAGTTGTCTGTGCCTCCCTGAATTCTTTAGGAAGAAGAGAGATAGTTCCTTACGAGGTAGAGACGTACGAATTGGTGGACAATAGATGAGAGGAAATCCGTCTTTATGTGATGATCATCCGGTTTATCGATACTGACGTGTATGGCATACGGGTTCACTTGTCGGTACAGAGAAGTTTTGATCTTGTCTACTGTTGATGCTGGGAGAGAGTGAAGGAAGTAGTGGAGGAAGAGAAGGATAGGTTGCTCTCATTAGGAAAGAACGTTGTCTGGGACACCCGAATAGCGGTCTTCGAGGGACTCCCTAAGCCTCCGACTGCTTACCAAGCAATGAGAAAGGCAAACTGGAGGATTACCGTCGAGTTTGTTTTACGACATCGAGATCTTAATGGGTAGAGGAGGTGATTTTCCGCTGGTCAAAGGTAGAGTGGTTCAAGAAGGATTGCAAGGAGAGCTAGGCCGGAGAGTATCGACTGACCTACGTCTGCTCTTGAGGACGTGGACTTATGAGCACATACGCACCGTGGGAAGTTATTTTTGTAGAATGGTGAGGTGCCCTCAGACGGGAATAGTGAAGATAAGGAGAGGCATTGCATGTGTAGCGGGATAGGAAGGAAAGCTTTACCTTGATACTGGTCTCTTTGGAAGAGAGGGCGAAAACGGGATTTGAGATAAGAGCTATTCTGAGAGCCATGGAGAATTATGATTCACTTCAGGAACACTCGAGAGTTAAGACTGTTGTGTGAAGTCGACTTAGTGAAAGTTAGGAGGGAGATCGAGAACCGAGATCAAAAGTTGGTTCAGGCTGCTAGTTCTGACATTAGGTCCTGACTGCTAGCTCCGATATTAGGTTCGGGTTGTCGACTCTAGCATTAGGTACTGGAAGGTCTCCGAGCAAATACGACATTTGGGAGAGGTTAGAGTACATGGAGTCTGGTCGGCTGTGTCCACATCCAACTATGAACCATCATACTAGCGTATATTGAGCATCATCGGACCGTGCTCTTCGAGACCTCAAGGAGCGCATCAGGCAGAATGCTCTGTGAGATGCGTGGAGCAACCTGACGATGCGGAGACCGAGGTGATGGACGGTCCGATCATCGCTGAGCCTGACAAGGGTGCGCCGATGATACGGATGGAGAACAAGACACAACCTTCTAGTTTCCAACGAGAGACGAGCGCTCAGCGTTCACCTACATACGAGCGGAGAGACGCTAGAGAGGATAGATGTAAGGACGACTGGAGGGACCGGTACGTTCGGAAAAACTTTTGGAGAGATAGAGATATGCCTCACGAGAGGAGTACACCACCCCGACGGATCTATGACTCGCAGACGGGCGAGTCGTATACACTCCCTTACGAGAAGAGGGATCGATACATCATCTCACACCAACCCACAAAGCTCAACACCAGGCCACCCATTTTTAGAGGTGACGGGATCACCGAGTTCCTCGAGAAGTGGGAGCTACACGCATACCGCAGCTAGTGGTCGGAAGACGAGATTCTAGACAACTTCTTGTTCAACTCTGACCTGAGTTTAAGCAAGGAAATTAAAAAAACACGACAAAAGGATAAAAGGTGGACTACCTACAAGGCTAGTCTCTACGAGCTCTTCAAGCTAGAGGACATCAGGTATTCGATTAAGGACTTGAAGTTGATGACCCAGGGTGAGGACGAGAGTGTGCAGACATTCGAGAAAAGATTTCATAAGATATCAGACGCTCTGATTGCGAAAAGGAAGTTATCGGAGGTAAACCGTGTACAATTTTCATCAGTCGACTGCCCAGAGGGAAGCCGAAGGGGATACTTAGAGATATTCCCCACGATAAGTTCAACTTCACTCTCATTCTTAAGTTGGCAATGAAGGTCGAAACAAACGATTACAAGGATCTAGTCTAGAGAGGGATGCGACGACGAGACTTCGCTCTTTATCGTGAGTAGGACACTGAGAGGTGTCCTGATTTTAACGATCAACGTTGGGCAGGTCGGCTGTATTCGATGGACAAAGTCCGGCTTCAGTGACCTAAGGACAGAGAGAGAGCTATAGAAGAGATGAGGGAGATAAGGGAGATGATGAGAGGTTTAGCCAGACTTGTAACTAATATTAAGACAAAGATGGGAGCGACGACCTGTAGGGACAAGCCGGGGTCCCCTTACTCGCTACGATGGGATCGTAGGAAGACAAAGATGGGAGCGACAATCTACAGGGAGAAGCCGGGGTCCCCTTACTCGCTACGATGGGATCGTAGGAACATCGACCCTTGGAGGAGCGTTGAGGATAGAAACCCCCGCACACTCGCTGACTATCGTGTGAGAGAGAGAGGTGACGAACCCTGGCGCCGTAGGGATGATGAGATCGATAGGGATCGTCATGGTGGTCGTTTTCACGATGCTGACACTTTTAGCAGAGGGGGACGGCTAGAGCCGTATCCTCGTAGTTCTAGATATGACCGCAATGTGGATGGATACTTGAGCCCTGATGATTTCATCCGGAGAGATCGAGATAATTCTCGTGGCCGGTAGGATTCAGATGGAGACCGCCGAGATAATTGTCGTGGCAGGTACGAGAGAATCGAACAAGGAGGAGATCACCAGAAAGACTCCCGTGAACGCTACGAGTGGAGTGGGTATCCGAGTTCACCCGACTATCCTAAATCGTTCGACTATACTAAATCACCCGGTCCTCGAAATCAGGACGCGCGAGTTACCAGAAAACTGATTGGTAGGGGTGTAGAGGACATACCATCTACTCCTAAAAACTTACGTATTGTTGTAGGTCTTATAACCATATGAAGAGAGATTGCCTAGATCTCAGGCGTGCCATAGAAAAGGGACGTCGTACTTGATGAACGCAAGTACATTAAGTGGGCGGGGGACTTGGGTTACGTATCGATGTTTCCTTCGAGGCCTTCGATGAAGGAAAATGTTGAAGCCAGGCGTGTACGACCGAGTAAAGGAAAATAAGTGGCGAAGAGTCAAAGTGTGAGGATGACATTATCCTCGGATGAGGAGTCGCCAGCCGTCTATTCGGGTTGCAGCCAAGTTTGCAAGAGGCTCTTCTTCGACGAAGGCAGACACAGACTATGTGATGGTAGAGAAGGATGGTCAGAAGATCAAGGGAGAAGAGGTCATGCTTTCGCCACGGAAGCGAGGAGCGAAAAAGTTCACAATGAGGAGTTCGCTCGATGATATCAATACAGTAGAGCCTCTTAGGCGCGCACTTAGGCAACCTATGCAGTGCTCAACACTTGAGTACTTGGCCGCATCTTGACCTGCTCGTGATGAACTCCACATGATTACACCAAAGACCCGAATCCCTCTAGGAGACGAGGTCCATATGGCTCCAAGGCTAGATGTGCCTACGGTTGCAGTATCAGGCGTGAGTGCGAAGGTTGAGCGCGCGGCGACAGTATATTTGGTGGTATGGAGGGCGTAACCCCTTACACGTTTTACATTCTAGGGAGTGAGACAATTCCTCAATGATAAGATAGTTTTCAAGAGAGTGTCACTGATTAATAATGGTACTGAGGTCATCATCATAGATGAGGAGCTAGCTGTGTGGTTAGGGTTGAACCTAGATAAGTCTTTCCTATTTGAGATAGAAACGACTAATGAAAGGAAGCAGGAGATTTCAAGAGTCTGTCATAAGGCAGCCATCGAGGTCGAAGGACTGCGCACGACGATGCCTATCTTCACTGTTAAGGACTGCAGCTCAGAGCTACTGCTAGGGCGGACGTGGCTGAGCCATGTTCACGCGGTCATTATAGAGTGACCGAATATGAGTCAGATGCTTTCTATTGATCGTCCTGACGACGGCCTATGATTGAGACAGTAGAGCCTCGAGATCCTAGGAAACGGGGGGCTCTAGCGGCTGCTAGTGTACCTGGAGCGAGCAAATCCTCCTCTTTTTCTAGCCGCTCGCTGCGGTTCGGTGAGAAGAGGTACGTGCCCCTACTTACTGAAGAAGAAGGAAGGATAATTGAAGTGAAAGATCTAGGGAATCAGATGATTGTGAATGAAACCTCTTACACAAAAAGCAAGGATGAAGAGTTCGGTGGAATGATTTTTATGTCTTTTATAAGGGCATGGCTCCCTACGGGGGCGACGAAAAAGACACAAGTGAGTAACACAAAAGGTAAAGTCGGCGGCAGTCGCCCGAGAGTGATCGATACTAGAAGGAATATCTGAAGAAGAGATCGCAAAGGAGATAAAGGAAAGAAAGAAAAAAAAAACACAACACCTAACGGAAGAGAGAATAACAGAGATGAACATTGGAGATGAGAATTTGACTAAACAGGAGAAAAAACAAGTGTTAAAAGTTTTCAAGACAAGAGATAAAGCCATTATGATAGCGTTTAGCGATGTAGAGAGAGGGAGGATTAATCCCAGGTATGCTAAACCTGCTAGGATCTATACAATTTCGCACATTCCGTGGAACGATGCAGGGTGGAAGTACGTTCAGAAAGAGAAAAAAAAGGTTATCGCGTTTCTGAAAGAGAAAATGACCTCTCACGTAGTTGAGCCGTCCGATAGCGCCTACACGAACAAATGGTTCTTCCTACGCTAACCGAATGAAAAGATCTTGAGGATTCAGAACCTCCTGAAAGTGAATGTTATCACTAGCTGCAATGTCCAGTCCATCCCCCATGCAAATCTGATAGCAGAGGGAGCATAAGGCAAATGTATTCTGTCTGCGATCTATTCTCTGGTTATGACGAGATACCTTTGGACCCTCGAGATAAACATCTCACTGCCATGCACAGACCACTTGGATTAGTTCTGATGATGGTGGCGTCCAAGGGATGGACCAACGGGGTTGCGGTGTTTCAGAGAGCTATGAAGCAGCCCTGAAAGACTTCATTCCTGACAAGGTGGAAATGTTTCTAGATGATTTACCGATTAAGGGACCGATGGAGAAGGACGAGACAGAGGTGGCGCCGAGTGTTAAGAGGTTTGTAGAGCAATACTTAACGAACATCCTATCCTACTAAGCCAACAAAGAAGGTCATCTTGACTTAGTGAAAATGCTGAAAGGGGTAGGCAATATGAACTATGTAGTGAATATCAGAGACGATTTAACGGGATTTGTGGACGGTAAGCCCATCGGGACAAAATCAGCTAAGGAAGTGAAAAACTTTGTCCTTGAATTTATTTCTAGATACGACTGTGTTAGTAGGATCGTGATGGACATAAAAAAATATTTCCTGACAAATAAAGTTCAAAGTGTATTCAAGAGAGCAAGAGCCAGAGTCTCGACAGCAACCAGTTACCACTGTCAGGCCAATTCACCCGTAGAGCGAGGTCATCAATCCTTGATAGCATCACTCTCCAAGTGGTGCAGAGACAAAGATAGCGATTGACCGCGATAATTTCGATATGCGATATGGGCGGACAATGTCACGGTCTAGGCAAGCACATGATACCCTCCCTATACTTTATGGTTTGGTAGGCTTTGCCCTGTGCTAATAAAGTTCCACGTTAACAGCTGGACTACCGTCGACTGGGCGGACAACATGTCACGAGAGGAGTTTCTGGAAGCTCGAACAAGATAGATAGCCTACAGGTTAGAAGATAATCTTATGACGACAGCTGATCGACTGGCTGTAGAAAGAGAGAAAGAAAAAAAGAGATGAGATAAAAACATCAGGATTAGAAAAGACAAGATAAGCGTGGACGATATGATGCTTCTCTACGACGAGGCTTTGGAAAGGACCTGGTCGAAAAAACTGGTGAAGAGATGGATAGGCCTCTACCACGTAGTCGAGGCGCTCGACTGGGGAGCCTATATGATAGCCGAATTGGATGGATCTAAGTGAAGAGATCCAGTGGTTGGGGCTAGGCTGAAGTTGTTCAGACCGAGGAGACCTTCGACCCCTACGCCAACACTATCTTATCCCAAAGGAAAGGGAAAGACAGAGGTGACGAACGAATCATCGTCGAGACGCTTTGAGATAAGAAAGAGCTCAAGGAAGAGGAAGAGAGTAAGGACCCGGAAAGTGAAGGGATTAACGTTAGGAAAGAAAAAACAATGATTTTTCGTACTCAGACGATCGAAATGGAGGGTCCGCATCCAACAGAGTAGTGCGGCGAAATCGTTCCCATCTCAAGAAAAAAAGAGGTGAAAAAACACTCCTCTGCCTATACCTAAGCGACCGAGGCACATGAGGGGCAAAAAGCACCTTCTCAGTCCCAGGGTTCACGGTAAGTCAAAACACAAGACAACTCGGCATCGACATGCGTGTCAAATGTGAACAATTTTATTGAAACTCGTACGTTTCCTTTCACCGGTACGGCAAGATCTCGACGGGGACGTCGAGAAGAGGTCCGAGCTAACTGTCGGGCGGTCGCACACCGGTAAGCCACTAGAAATAAAAGGAATTGGGCCGTCAACCGAACGCCCTGTTAAAACTCTTCGACTACTTTTATCGGCAGGGTTGTCGACCCCCGGCCCCGGGGCCCCGGCGGGGGTCCTTGGGGCCGGGGGTTGGCATCCCCGGTCCCGGCAAAAAAAAAAAAAAAAAAAAAAAAAAAAAAATACAGCGGGGTGCACACCGTCACCACCAAGCCCCTAACATTTTCTGTTTTTTTCCAGAAAATGGGCTTCGTTGCCCCCCTCCCCCCGGGTGGCCGTCACCGCTGGCAGGGGCGGGGCCATGGCCGAGCGGGGGCAGGGCTGGTTCGGTGGGCGGCAGGCGCGGGTTCCCCCGGGGGCAGTTGAGGGGGCGAGGTTCGGGGGTTGGCGGGGGTCCCCCGCGGGCGCGGG
>BFEA01000477.1:947660-955233 GCA_003427395.1 Chara braunii
CGTTGGAATTTGGAACTCCTCGAGTACCAGATTTGGCCCAGGGAGAGGACCCAGGGACCAAGGACCAGATTCGGCCTGCCGGTTCTGTCCTGGCTGTAGTGGTTAAGATACTTGGCTCTTGAGGGAGAGGTCGCCAGTTCGAGTCCGTGCTTCCACGGAGGAGGGCTGAGGCCCAGAGGGCCAGAGGTACAGGTCCATAGACATCAGATGATAAGAGGGAAATGTGAAGGTAGCATCTTTCTCCGGGGATCGTTGTGATGTTCCGAGTCATTGTTGATGAGAGTTCTTCTCTCACCTGTTTCTGGAGTTGAAGTTAAGTTTGCAACACGAACCGGAAAGGAAACAGAACCTTAAACCATCAGTATGCTATTTTCCAGAGGTGCAGCTCGTTAACAGCCGGGGTCGGGCCACCTTGAAGTCTAGTAAATTTCATTGGCGGCCGCTGTCGCGTTTCCGGCCTCCGAAAGTTGCGGTGAGGGACCTACGGCCGATATATGGGAAACGTACTGGTGGTTTGACTGAAGTTGGAAGGCGCAATGGGACTTAACTTAAAGAACCCTTGTCGTTTTTCGAGCCTCTGAACGTTGTGGTGAGGCGCCCATGATCGCCGATATATGGGAAACATACTGTTGGTTTGACTGCAGTTGGAAGGCGCAACAGGACTCAAGAACCCCTTGTCACTTTTCGGCCCTCCGAACGTTGTGGTGAGGGGCCTGCGGCCGATATAATATGGGGAACACACTGGTGGTTTAACTGCAGTTGGAAGTTGCAACGGGAGTCAAGAACCTAAGAACCTTAAACCAGGACCAGAAGTAGGTTCTGGAGCAGAACTAGAACCAGAACCTGAAGGGGGTAGGGGGAGGGAGGGGAGTGTTAAACCACCAGTACTTGGCCCATACATCGGCCGCAGGCGTTTCCCATTAACGCGCCGCGGCCGACGGGCTTCGGGATGCCAGACCACAATGGCTGAAGGCTCCAGCCAAAAGAAAGTCGAAACGACACGGAGCGGGCTCGGCGAAACTTGGGGCGCATACCATATTCAGGCTCGGCTTCAATAGCTGGGCCAGGTACTGGTGGTTTAAGAACTTGAAAGAACAGCTTATTTGGTACACCCTTACGGTCTGAGTTGGACACCTTTGTAACAGCTTCCTTTTCTGTTTTACGATGGCATATATGATATAGCACTTAACGATATCGGGTCCATGGCGATTTGAACTCGCCATGTGTTCGTTAACATTTACATTTGCATAACAGTTGTCAATGATCAGAGCCCAAGTGTTGCCACTATTTTGATCAGCTTTTAGGGGTCTTCTTTTTAATTAAAAAAAAAAGAAAAAAAACAGATTCTAGGGTTAAAATTGGAGATGAAGACCTTTGGGTTTGGGTCCTTTGGGAGGATGGGGATGCGGAGGAGGATCGTTGGGTTCAATGAGCACATTGAGACCATTGAGAACATTGAGAGCACTGGGACCGATGAGTCCATGGGGTATAAATGTCTGGTGTTTAAGTTTAGTTACGAGGATTATCATCAACAGACGTCGGAGTTTTGCAAAGAAGAAGATGAAGTCCTTCGTGACGTTCATTTTGCGCACAAGCCTGTGGAATGGACCCCTGAGTTCTTCCGTTCGGCTTGGTGGTTCGGTCTTGGGGGCGATATGCCCCCTTTGCGTACGTTCTGGGCCATCGACCCGGAACTATTGATGTGCTTCTACAAACAGCTGGTGCACGAGACGTTCATGGAGCATCCAAATGCATCAGGACTCACCGTTGAAAGAGATCATGTTTACCAGCATTCCAGTCTGCTAGATGGTAGTACGGAAGCCGAGTTGCTTTTGGGAACGTTGGGGGAATTGTTCACTGCAACGGACAAAGCCCCGTTTCGGCACCTAAGGAGTATCGAGCTTCGCTCCGTCTACTTCGACGCAGTCTTCTGCTCCCTCGAGAACCTTTGTTCTTTCCTCGTCGACCCGCACTGCCAGATCAAAGTCCTCAGTTTGGTAAACTGCGACCTGCAACCGGGTGCCGGTTACGTGCTGCGCGACATGTTGATAAGCAACTGTTCGCTCACCCACTTCAAGCCGGACTGTCGTTTTCACTCTCCAGAGGAGAAAGTTGAGTTGGCACGCGGCGTGGCAGGTTCCCGAAGTCTCCAAGAATGCTTTCTGATGATCATTTCGAACACAGAGTTACGTGCATTGGCAGACGGTCTGCAGGTATCGGAGTTTCGAGAAGAACAAGGAGGAGAGGAGATGCCGCACTACCAAAATGGTGCCGCGGAAACCATTGAACTGGGCACACAGGCAGCAGACAGTCGACACTCCTCGAATTTTCCGGAAGGACGAGGAGGAGGAGAAGCACTACCGCACCCCAGCGATTGTGCTGAACAAACCACTGAACAGAGCACACGGGTGTCAGACGGTTTACATTCCCCGGAGTTTCCACAAGGACGCGGCGTTGGAGGCGGGGAGGCGGTAGCTCACCCACGAAATGGTGCCACAGACGGTCTGCATTCCCCAGAGTGTCCGGAAGAACGAGGTGCTGATGTGGTAGCACGCCCACGAAATGGTGCCGCAGAGGGTCTGCGTTTCCTGGCGTTTCCGGAGGTACGAGGCGGAGAGGAGGTAGCACATGGAAGAGATCGTGCTGCAGAAAGCATTCAACGGAAAATCAAGCCAGCAAAGGAAGACGCGGCAGAGAGACGAAAAGGACCCATTGGACAAAGGGCGGAGGCGGCAAAGGATGCAGCAGCTCCGGCGGCAACGGTGGTAGGGGAAGTGAAGGGATCCGGTGAAAGCCAAGAACGCTCGACCCAGAATTCAAGCCTTACATGGTTGCTGCAGAGAAGCCTGTATGGCTTCAGAGTCCTGCTACGACAGGTTAGGGCCCACAGGGAGACTCACCACGACGGTGGGCTAGCGGATGGTGGTCCTCGATACGTAGTCAAGGAGCAAGAAACGGGGTCTGGAGGGGTCCTGCCCAGAAAAAGAGTCCGGGAAATTGGAGAACCAAGGGTGGAGGCGGCAGAGGACAAGACAATGGCGGAAGATATAGCAATGACAGAAATGAAGGTAAGTACTAACACAGCATTGGCTGAAACTGCAGTGATAGATACGGTGATGGAAGAAACGGCGGTGGCACTGCCAGAAACACTAGCGCAAGACGTAGCAGTGGCAGAAGGTGGACAGGTAGGAGGAGGAGAGGGGTGTGAAGAGGGGTCTGAGGGGGTACCGAGCAACAGAGTCAGGCAAATGGGAGAAACTGCATGGGCAGAAGGAGGAGAGGTAGGAGTGGAGGGGTGTGAAGGGGGGGAACCCAGCAACAGAGTCGGGCAAACGGAAGAACCAAGGGAAGAGGCAAAGCTGGCCGCAACAACCGCGGCAGATCATATAGCAATGGCAGAAATAATAGTTAAAAAAACAGGAGTGATAGATATGGTAATGGAAGAAACAACGGGCGCGGAAACAGTAGTGCGAGAAACAGCAGTGGTAGAGACTGCAGTGCCTGGAGGAGGAGTGGTACGAGGAGACGAGGGCTTAGGAGCGGTGGCCAAAACTGCAGTCCCAGGGATGACGACAACGGCAGAAACAACAGCTGCAGAGAGGGCGACGACAGGAGCAGAGGTAGGAGGAGGAGAGGAGGAAGGAGCAGAGAGGGAAGCGCAATGGGCAGACTCTGGGGCGCAATTAGGTGGAGCCATGACTCAAAGAGATGCATTATCGACAGAACGTTTCGAGGCCTGCAGCTTGTCAAGCAGGGTGTTACGATGTGCAGAGCAAAGCACCGGTCTGCGGAAACTCTTTCTTCGCATTGGCTTTTTACTGATAGACGAGTACGGTGGCGTGGCAGAGAGTCTCTCTGGACTTCTAAGAACAAACAATAGCCTCCGAGCATTGACGATCAGCTGGATGGATCGCGGGGCGATCTCTGTCGAAAACACGTTTAAGATCGTTGAAGGTCTCAGGGAAAACAGACGTCTGGAAATGCTGTGTTTCCGAGGGCTTCCTATCCTACCATCACATGTGGCGGACACACCTCTTAGGACCCAGCTACAGTCTATTCTTAGTCAGAATCAGACTCTCAGATCTTTGACTGGTCTTTACGGACTGGAGTCAGATAAAGCCGTGATCAGACTTTTGAGAGGACGCCCATGGCCCTGAGATTGCTGGGTGCATCGCCGCGACTGACGGAACGACAGAGATCCAGCTACGGTTCCAAGAACAGGAGTTTTACCTAGATATATCGTGAAACAGCATCGCCTTTCTGCCTCATCAACTCACTGAAACTTCTGAAAGGATAGCAAGTAAACTGCAAACACGAGGCAAGCAGTCGACAGCACACTGGACAAAGCCAAAAACGCTGTATGATCAACATCACTGAAAGGCCATAGAGACAGGAGGAGGGACGAGAGACAGGTGGAAGGAGCGAAAGAAGAGATAGGAGGAGACACAACAACCCGAGCTATTCTTTGAGAATATAGATCTACTCCTATGTGTGTGTATATATATCGTCAAACAGAGCTGCCTGGTAAACCGTAGGCAGAGAGGGAGAAGAGGAGAAGAGGCCAACAAACGAGGAGCTGTGACAAACTGCTTCCTCGTCGGAATTTCACCGACTCATCAGCAGGCTGTATGTATGTGCAGAGAGAGAGACTCTGAGAGAGAGAGAGAGAGAGAGAGAGAGAGAGAGAGAGAGAGAGAGAGAGGGTTGGCTACAAAAGGCAGGTCAAATACAAGCAAATATACGAAAAAAAGAAGAGTATTTATGTGTATATGTATCGTCAAACAGAGCTGTCCGATAAGCCATAGGCAGAGAGGGAGAAGAGGAAAAGAAACGAGCCGCTGTAACTAACTGTTTCGTGGGAGTTTAATATGTATGATTTTTGTATAATAATTGTATGAAAATAAGAGGTAGAATGACAGGGAGTTGAATTGGTTGGGCTCAAAAAAAAAAAAAAAAAAAAAAAAAAAAAAAAAAAAAAAAAAAAAAAAAAAAAGGGGACTATTATAGCTTCTGCTTTTAAGGGTACTAGGAGTCGAGGCCTTTACTTATCGGATAGGTTTGAATAGCAGTTCTTCTGTAGGAGAGCCGAATGTGCAGACTCCGCAGCGCAATTCTCTTAGTGCTTACTACGGTCTTCCCCCTAACACAACACACCGTCATTCTGGCTGTATCTGGCCTGAAATATAGCTTGTATACGTTCATTTTCAGGGTGCGTTATGTTCGGGGGAAGACAGAAGTGTGTAGCACTAACGATGTAGTAATGTACCACACAAGTGGTTACCTGGGACCCACACTTTCAGGTCCTTGGTTATGGGGTCCAAAACTGAAATTAGGGTTTGGGGGTTAAAATTTATGGTTTTTTTTTTTTTTTTTTTTTGTTCTGTTTTTTATTTTGTCGGAAGTTGCTGGGTACCAATGCACAACAGGAGGAATGGTGTTCTTTTTGGGCCTGTTTTTGTTTTTTGGCCTGTTTTTTTTTTTGGTGCCTGTTTTTGTTTTGGCTGGAAGGCCTTCTCTCTTTTATGAACTGACCCTGGCTTGGTTAAAACTGACCCTTGGTTAAAATGAGCCTTTGTTAAAATTGCAATAACCCATGCCATATGTCTCGTGGAACTGAGGGTCATCAGAGGGCCTACTTGGCCGCCCTCAGCCCAGGGCGAACAAGGGCAGAAAAGGCCCTTCACGAATTCAGGGCCTGGGCGTGTGACACAGTGACAGTTGACTTTCAACTGTCGAGATCCCAACAGTCAAAGTCTACCTAGCCCAGGCCGCAGGTCAAGCACACACACTTGTTTGTATGCAGGTACCGAGACAGCATCAGGTCCAAGGGAGAAGTCTGCAACTGAACAATCGGGGCCTTCAGCTGTGAGTCAATCTGGACGACTGAGGGGAAAAGCACCGAGGCCAGACAGCCTGACTTATTGCTACTTAAGGCTGGCCTGGAGAGGGTCAAGGCATTCAGTCTTGCTATGCTGCTTTGACGCTCAGTGGCTCGACTTTGACACATCGCTGGCTTCATGCTGGCTGTGCACAAGCGTTGCGGACGACGGCACGAAGTGGAGGCAGCATGCTGGCGCTTCTTCAGTGCGCCAGGCCATGCTGACGTGGCGCTGCCTTTGGTCTACATGGCATGATGATGTAGCGCTGCCTCTGGTCTACATGGCATGCTGATGGCCATGCTGACGTGGCGCTGCCTTTGGTCTACATGGCATGATGATGTGGCGCTGCCTCTGGTATACATGGCGCTGCCTCTGGTCTATGTGGCATGCTGATGTGGTGCTGCCTCTGGTCTACGTGGCATGCTGATGTGGCGCTGCCTCTGGTATATGTGGCGCTGCCTCTGGTCTACATGGCATGCTGATGTGGCGCTGCCTCTGATATACGTGGCGCTGCTACTGATCTACATTGATGATGTGGCGATTGCCACATGTTTCGATAGTTGACGTGGCATTGTCCACGCTGTCTACATGAGGTGACTGGTTGCGACAAGGAAGAAGGAAGATCGGGATCTGTGGTTGAAGAAGTACGGGTACTCACCTGGGTTTGAAGTCAATACTGGAATCTGCAATGTCTTCATGGTCTTCATGAGATTGAGTGCCACGTGGTACTTCTCTGTGTGATCAGGAATATACTTATTATCATTGTTGATGTGGAGAGGGAAGAAGCCCGGAGAAGTAGAGGGTTGAGAAGGGATTACTGTGTGAATCTTCATCTTCTCCTTTGTCTGCTCCCCCTCCACTCTCTTCTATTGATGCTAATGAGATACTGTTTAAGATATTTCTTCACGAGTTGGAGACTTTGCTGCAGATACTGACTCTACAGGTATTTGACGACTTCTGAGTATCTGTCAGACCGGGTTCATTTACAAAATGACCGTTGGTTAAAATGACCCTTGGTAAAAATGACCGTCGGCTAAACAGGCCTGTTTTTAATTCGTGAGGACAAATTGGTGGCAAGTTTGGGGTTCTCTCTTTTATATCTATGTATTCGTGAGGAGAAATGAGTGGCAAGTTTGGTTAAATTGTCCCCTGGTTAAACTGACCCTTTGTGAAACTGACCCTTGGCTTTTGCTATAATTAGGCATGACACCTTGTCTGAAATTTTGCGCCTCCGTTAACCTGCTGTCCCACTTGTGATTCCCGAGGAGTCGAGGACCCCCACTTTCAGCGCTCCAATGTACAGGGATGCAAGAGGAGAAATGATGGCCATCTCACTTTGTATAATTATGATGCATTCGGCAGATAGGCCATCTCACTTTTTATAATTATGTATTCAGGAGATGGAAAATCACCGACGGCAATGCAAAGTCTGATTTTGATGGCCATCCGTCGTTTTCTCAAGTATTCCGCCCGGAAGCAGGATGTAATAGAATAGTAGAAGTCTAGAAAATGTAGTAGAAGAAAAAGAACCATGGTGGGGCACTCCCAAATAATAATCGTCTTTCCTCCTCCTCCTCCTCCTCCTCCTCCTCCTCCTCCTCTGCTCCAAGCAATGAATCACAGATTTCAACTCTGGGAGCTACGCTCTCCATTTCGACAATTCCATCTCTCTCTCTCTCTCTCTCTCTCTCTCT
>BFEA01000477.1:965863-981002 GCA_003427395.1 Chara braunii
TTGCACGATTGACCACCTCTGAGTTATCGATGCATCAACTGACAACTACGACATTACGAAACTTCGACGAAAGATCAGAACTCCGACGAAGAAAGATCGAACCTTCGACGATTAACGAAGTCTCTTTGTGACTGATGATCTCACGCACACGCGGGAAAAAAAAAAAAAAAAAAAAGCTTTTGCAAGATTGATAGCCTTCTGATTCATCGATGCATAGATTGACGACTACTACCGTCTTCACCCGAATAGAACGCCCTGTCATTATCGCTGCATCTGGACTGAAAGTTGGGCCAAATACAGCTATAAGAATGACCTGGCTTTCTATTCGAGTGAAGACGGTAGAGGCCAACACGGAATTTTTTCTTTCGACGAAGCAAGATCGAAACTTCGACGAAAGATCCGCAAGATCTCTGTCACGCACACGTGGGGGAGAACCAAGGAGACGAGACACAAATAATTCATTTGTACAGACGTTTTTGGAACTGAATCTCGCCGGAAATGCTGGTAAGATACATCGAAGAAGAAACGTCATCTGCTTGACGTGCGTATATCTCCGCGAGGCGAGTCGCCCACCAACTGCATCATCAAGTTGACATCAACCGAGTTTCGATCCTCCGTCTTTCCTTTTTTTGGGAACTGAATCTGGCCGGAAAGACAGTCAGATACATCACAAAAACATCATTTGTTTGACCCGCGAGTCGCCCACCAACTGCATCATCAACCGAGTTTCGATCCTCCGTCTTTGAGTTTTTTCGGAACTGAATCTGGCCGGAAAGGCGGTCAGATACATCACAAAAACGTCATTTGCTTGACAGTGTATCTCCGCAAGGCGAGTCGTCCACCAACCATCTCATCAATCGAGTTTCATATCCATCGGTTCATTCCGCGTGATCGATAGATTCATATCCATCGGTGCAGAGCAACCGAGCTAATTGATTGATTGATTGATTGATTGATTGGTCACATGGAGCTGACTAATCAATCGAAGTTTCAGTCTATAGACGATTAGATCATTATAACGTTAACAACCCCTTTGTGCAAAACTACGACACGGATTGAATCGATTGAATAATCGATTGATTGATTGATTGATTGATTGATTGATTGATTGATTGATCGATCGATTGATTGATTGATTGATCCATCAATCGATTGATTGATTGATTTGATGGAGTCTTCGAGTGTTCAATTGATAGATTGACCGATTGATTGATTGATTAACATATTGACCGATTGATCTATCGACTGATCGATTAATTGATTGATTGACTGATTGATTTGCTTCATTCATTCATTCATTCATTCATTGACGTCCTCCTCAGACGAGTCATCTACAACTAACCACCATTGATTGATTGATTGATTGATTGATTGATCGATTGATTGATTTTTGATTGATTGATTGATCGATCGATTGATTGATTGATTGATTGATTGATCGATTGATTGATTGATTGGATGGAGTCTTTGAGTGTTCAACTGATTGATTGACCAATTGATTGACCGATTGATTGATTAAAAGATTGACAGATTTTGATCGATTAATTGATTGATTTGCTTCATTCATTCATTCATTCATTCATCCATTCATTAATCGACTTGCTCCTCAGACGAGTAATCTACAACTAACCACCATGATGGTAACTCCCGCCCGGCCTCCTGGAAGCTCTTCGACATCCCCAGAGTTACTTTTTTTTTCTTTTTTTCCCTCATCTCTTTTTTAATATATATAATTTACCATAATACTACTATGTTTTAATCAATTCGGTATTTGGTAGTAATCTCCATACACATGCCATTCCAGCGGCAGGTTCAGATCTAGATTGCCATTATTGAGAAAGACGCGCTGCGCGGTGTCTACGCGCGAGGTGTCCGAGTGCGCCTGCTCTTTTTTCATCGCCTCTACGCGCGCATCGAGAAAGACATGGAGGTAAGCGGTCTCCTCCCCGCCCTCCGCCGGCGGAGACGCCGTTTGGCGCGCCTTGGCGCGAATGGATCCGAAGCTGTTCTCATCGTCGCCGCCGCCGTGCATCACTATCGCGTCGTAGTAGATGAACTGGCCCAGCGCGCGCAGACCGTCGGATTTCGCCTGATTGACGGCGGGATCGAAGTAGACGCCGTCCCGTTCCTCCTCCTGCGCGCGCTGGAGCTCCGCGTCCTCGGCGGCGGCCTTCCAGTCGTCCACGAAGCCGGGATCCAGACCCTCGTGCGAGTCGCTGCCGAGCACGCTCTCAAGCGCGCCGATGTACTTGGCCAGCACGTTGTCCGGTTTCAGGTCGGTATACCGACGCACCACCTCCAGCAGATCCCCCGTCCTGGTCGTGAATCCGATGATCCCGGCGGTGTACCCGCGCCCGTCGCCGATGTCCTCGATGTATTTGAACTGCGCGCGCCAGTCCAGGGAAGAATTCTCGAAGCTAGAGACGAGCTTCATCGCGATCTCCTTCTTGTCGGGATCGGTAAGGTCGGCGGCCATAGCCAGGCAGAGCATCCCGATCAGACACGTCGCGTTCAAGTTCTGGGGGGCGGAGAAATTTCTGGGCAGCGGCTTGTTGGACTTCATGCTTCGACGATGATGAGCTGCTGCTGCTGCTGGGCTCCCACGTCGCGACCGCGACCGGACTTGCCATCCGGACTCCCACGCCATCGTCCCGACTCCGACGTCCACCTGGGAGCGTGACACTGACTAAATGGAATTATTTTAAATTAAATATTAATTAACAAATGGAAAACCACTTGTCGCCCAATGTCTATGAACGATCTGTTACAAGAGACACGCCTTCTCTCTCTCTCTCTTTCTCTCTCTCTCTCTTTCTCTCTCGTGTATATATATGTATATATATATCGTCACAAACAGAACTGCCCGGTAAACCGTGGGCAGATATAGTCAAACAGAGCTGCCCAGTAAACCGTAGGCAGAGAGGGAGGGAGAAGAGGACAACAAACGAGGGGCTGTGGCAAACTGTTTAGTCGGAGTTTCACCGACTCATATATATATATTGCCAGCAGAGTCCAGCAGCGACTCGATGAGTGGAGAGGCTTTAATGCGTAGCGAGGAGAATGAAGTCCTTCAGCTCTCTCTCTCTCTCTCTCTCTCTCTCTCTCTCTCTCTCTGTGTCCCCTCGCTACGAGGAGGATGACGAATCGAGGAGAGAAGCGAAATGCAGAAACTTTATATGAGAATCTCTCTCTCTCTCTCTCTCTCTCTCTCTCTCTCTCTCTCTCTCTCTCTTGTGGAGTATAGGACCAGGGGGCAGGTGCCACTCGCCAGAGTTCCTCGTTTCTGACCGTCGATCAGTGCAATCTCCGGTCAGAACTGAAGGATCCGGGCAAGTGGGACTTGGGCCCAAGTCCGAACGAGGGATTCGGGCCCAACGAGGGACTTGGGCCCAACGAGGGACTTGGATCCAAGCAGGGAGATTGTTGTGGATAATAATAATAAGATAAGATGACGAAGAAGAAATAAGGGCGTACTCACACTTAGTAGGACTTTGTTACGTAATTTAGGACGTGATTGCGGGCAGATGCATGCAAGCGTGGTTATAAAATAGGTCAGATACATTTTAAGAAGATAGGGCCAGTGGGAGCACACCCTAAGGGCGTCGCTGCACTACTCTTGAAATGCACAAAAGACTTTCCATATTCTAGACGAAGATTCACTCTCGTTTTGCACATTTCGACAGTAGTGCAGTGAGGCCCAAAGAAATGCAGAACACGAAGAGCAAGAGCATGCCATCTGTCAACAGCTAGTTGCACCATTCGCCATCCTCACTTTTTTAGAATGCATATGGACAACGGTGCTGTCCAGGTGCATTCAAAATCATTGCAGATGGCGAGTGGTTCAACTACCTGTCGACAGAACCTCTTGGCTGACTTCTACTGGGCCGTTGAAGACCCTCGGTCCTGTTGCTACCGGCTGACCCCTGGCCGGTATCGCCCACGTGCTCTAGCAGGTACCATACCTGCTAGTGGGTGCAGCTCCCGGATCATGTTCCCTCATTGGAGGCTTGAGCACAGATGTGGCTGATACCCTCCTTGGAGGCCCAGGCTGTTGTAGAGCTTGAGCACGGATGTGGCTGCTACGGGGGTGGGTCCTCGTAATATAATAGTATCATGACAAAAAAAAGGTGGTCTTAAAAAAAAAAAAAAAAAAGAAGGCCTGAAAGGCCGTCCTTACAAGGTTCTGTGAGGCTTTGCGGGCTTGTAGCACATCTTTAGTTCCAGGGTCTGAATTTTGAGGACAGCTGCCTAAGAACTGGCCTTCTCTGTGCCTGGATATTATTCAGCCCTGCTACCCAGGCCCAGTCCGGATAAAATGAAAAGAAGCAATCCACTTGTCAAGCCAGATTCCTCAGAAGAGAGTCATAGAGTTGGGGCCGCAGGTCCACACACCGGGTATCTTGAGGGTGGGTGGGGCGCTGCACCAGAATTGGCGAGGTGAACGACCTGTCCTCTGAGTGACTGGCTGGCTGGCTTGGCAGCAGCTGGCGGGCAGAATCCCGAGGGGAGCTCACGAGAATTGACGCAGCCTGCTGCGACCGCTCCTGCGCCGGTGACTTGTACAATTGCTGCGCCTGGAGGGAGCGGAGGCCGGTCCACCGAAGGACTTCTTCCTGCTGGGTAAGTTCTTTGGTCCCACCCATAGATGTCGGTTGAGAATTTTGTTAGGCCGTTTATCTTGGAAAATAGAGAAAAACAGATCTTGAAGACTGGTCGAGGCCGTAGATTGATAGAATCAAGGCTTTGAGAGTCTTGCTGAAAAAATGTCTTATCGGCGCAGCCGCCGTTACCGTTGTAGTCGCACAATAAGGGCGATGTTGACAACTGAGCGTTGGTACTTGGTGCAACCGTAGGAGCTTATACGGGGCAATTGCTACCCAGGCCCAGTCCGGATAAAATGAAAAGAAGCAATCCACTGATGAAGCCAGATTCCTCAGAAGAGAGTCATAGAGTTGGGGCCGCAGGCCCACACACCTCCTAAACCGTCCCAGATCCCCCCATCATCCCACAAGTGACTTGTCATCTTGCAAGGAGTGGTGGAACGAGTGAATGAGTAATGGAAGTTGGCAGCAGAAGCGAGGGATGCCTGAGGTGGCAGAAAATTACCAGGCGGGATTGGAGTGGAGCAGCCGATTGATAGAAGAGTATGGTCTTGGGAAGCGATGGCAGAACGGAATTAGGAAGCTCCTTCTTGGTTTGAATGAATGGTTGGAGAGGAATGAGGTTGGAAAAAGTTGCATGACATGCACTGTCATGCAGTGACTTAGATGTTTTGTCTTTCTTGAGTAGTCAGTGGTTGGTGGAAATTGAGAACAGATGTCGGACGACGGACAGCGATGGTGAGCCTATGGTATCACCGCCAACAGTGGATGTTGTAATAAACTGTTTAAGTGGTAGTTTTAGATTGTTGGGACGAGAAGAGAATAGCGATCCACGCCAAAGTAGTCGCGTGAAGGCATTCAGAAAAAGCTTATCGAGAGTATGCATTAAGTAGGGGTGTGATTGAGGAGTCTGCAAGACCATTGGGTTGGGAGAAGTCTATTGGTGTGATTAGCTATATGCGAAATAAGATGAAGGTTTTGAAAAGAATGCGAGAGGCGGAAGCGTATCGAGATGCGACGATGTTTCTTTATATGTGGGAAAGTTGGCCGAGGTGTGGAGCGGGATTAAGATTACAGTATGAGGAAATAGATATAGTCAGCCGCATGGTGAGTCCTAGTTATAAGAAAACTGATCGACATGGGGAAAAAAATTTAATTCGATTGAAGGAATCGGAGACAGAAGAGGAGACGTTTTGGGGGATCCTTCCGGAGGTAATTGTAGCTTATGAAAACTCGGGAATAGATATTAGGAGCGGGTATCTATTTAGGGCGGGAAGGGGGGGGAATGGGTTTGGTTGGGATACTTTTAATAAACGGATAGAGAAGTGGTTCGGAGAGGGGAGGGTGAATGAGGGAGAAAGTGGTCATAGTTTTTGGATAGGGGGAGTTAAGGCATGAATAGAGGAGGGATGGAGTTTGGGAGAGATGATGAAGCAAGGAACGTCGAATATTATTAGTACTTTTATGCGGTATGATTATGGAATGCGCCGTGGTTAGAAGCGTGGGGCGGAAGATGGGAACGAGGAAAATATCGGTGGAGATGAGTTAGAAGGAAGAAATAGGAATGTGCATGAAAAAGATAATCAAATAGTATTTCAAGTTGAGAAAGATTGTGGAGAGACCGATGGTGGCAGAGTTTGGGCAGGAATGGTGGACCCTTGGGCTAGGAATTCAAGATAATTCGTATTTTGGGATTATAAATGAATGATAGATGTTAAGTGAGAGGATTCGGAGAAACCAATTGGCTTTATTTGAGGAAGGGAAAATGAAAAGGTAGGAGGCAGGAAAGTGCAAAACTCTAGAAATATCATGATAGAGAAGGGTGGTGAGAGAAAAAAAACAATTTGTATGGTTCGGAAGGAAGTGAGTTCCAATCAATAGAGAGTGCATCGATGAAAGCTGATTTTCTAAACCACGTGCGTGAGATGAAGATTGAAGTGGTGTGGTGATAATCCGAAGCGAAGAGGTCGATGGAGGGTGCTCCGATGATAGAGAAGATATCATGCTTAACATAAGTTGATATTCCCCAGTCGGTATTATCTTATGTTTTTGAGATGAGATCAACATCCTTATTCAAAGTTCTGAGAATCTAGAGTGGTGACAGAAGTGTGTCATGACGAGCAAGTATGGATATGATTTGACGGAGTCAAGGGTTGAAGGTTGGATCTCTTGATCGTAGTCGTTATAGGAGGGCTACTGTTGATTGCCTGTCAGATAATAGTGTAATGGAGGAAGATGACAGAAGGTGCAGATGGTGTGATTCCAAAAAACGAAAGTTTCAAAAATGGCGAAGAATTCCCTATGTGTTGACGAAGTTTGTAACAGTTCTTATGGAAGGCATTGGTTCAGAATAATGGATGGTTCGGATTTGGGGGAGATAATGACACCAATCTGGGAAGCGGAAGCGTCAGTGGTGATTGAGCAGGTTGAGTCGCGGATAGTCCACAACCGACCGAGTAAAGAAAGAAGGTTTTGAAGCCACCATAGTAGGTCGACGATAAGATTGTTTGATAATATGGTTGGAGAGTCTCAATTAGAAGGGGTGATAGAATTGTAGAAAGAAGAAATAAAAAGAGGTGCAAGAAGGAAAACTTTTGAAAGTTAGATCAATTTTTCGGCGAGGCTTGCAAGGGTCTTGTTTGATGGTTGCAAGACTGAGACTATGCTAATGAGTTTGAGTATCTTAGCTGCTTTGTCCACTGGTACCCTGATGCGCTTATGGTGAGAGTCTATGATAAATCTGAGAAACTTTATAGACTGAGAGGGAAGAAAAGTGCACTTAGTGAGGCTAAGAAAAAAGTCAAGGCTGTGGGGAAGTGCTACGTAATTGAATGTTTGTCAGATAAGGAGTAGAAGGTCAGGTTTTGCGAGAGCAGAGTCATCTATGTAAGAGGTAATGAAAACCTGACGGATGCACGTTTTCGCAATTATTTCCTGCATTACAGTAGTGAAAATCCAACAGGCGGACGATATTCCAAAATAAAGAGTTGTGAATTGATAACGAGAGTTGTTCCAACATAAACGAAGTATGGTCTGTGAAGAGGGTGAATAAGAATATGGTAATAGCCGTTCTTAATGTCGAAGCACGGGAGAAAGTTTTGGGTTGGAGAGCCAAAGAGGGGGTTTACAAGGTCATCAATGGATTCATAGTGAAATTCAGGAAAAGATAAGAACAAGTTTACAAATCTGACGTCCATAATCAATCTAGTTTTTGAGGAACTTTCAATAGCAAAAACTGGGTTGACAACGATTGGAGAATGGGAGAGCTCGATCACGTCGTTCGCAAGAAGTAAAGAAACAGTGGAAGTGATAAAATCGGAATGGTGGGGAATGAGAGAGTGGTTTGGGATAAAACTAGGAGGAGGTTTAGTACATTGGCGGACTATCTTAAACTTTTATGCAAAAAAAACACGCTTCAATATTCTTCTTGATTCAATGATCTTTGTGACCTAGATATGCTTGGTGGAAGTTGGTGCCGATGAAGTGCAAGTGAACTCCATGATGGATTCATTCAAGGAATTAGAAGGATAGAATGTGAGTATCTTCTAGTGGATGAGGAGAAAAAAAAATTCCAATTTGAGATGGAGGAGGAGATTGAGGAAACGAAGAAATTGTCTGGGTTACGAAGCCAAGCTGAAGATTTCTGAAGAGCAAAGAGAGCTAGCTGGAGATTGACTGATAAAGGGGGTAAGGTGAGGTTGGACAGTATTTGAGGAACTGATGGTAACGGAAAAAGGTGACTAGGCTGGGTGATTGTTGTTGTCCAAAGTGGAGGGTTTCGAGCTATCAATGTTCTTGGACTCATAATCGTTGTGAGACCGCTTGGAGAGACGATTGTAGTCATAGCCCCTGTTGAACTTCTCATCAAAATGCCTCTTGAAGGTGTTTTTTTTTAGTCATCATTCTTGCCAGAATTTTCCTTCCTGCAGTAACTTAACGAGTCGGCATCAGATTTGTGATATCTGCAGTTAGAAACATAGAGTTTAATAAGCCCTGAAACGTGAATGGCGTGGACCTATTAGCGATCCGGGGCAAGAAAAACGATTTGGACGACAACCCTTAACTTACCCTGAAGAGTCTCCTCTTGCGATGCTTAAGCAGTAATTGTATTCATACTTGATGATGTGAAGTGCCTCCTCCATCCTCTCCCTTATGGCCTTGTTAATGATCGCTTTGACCTCCTTGGGTATTTGGTGGTCAACGCAGTCCTTGGCAAGTGAGTTGACGCAAAAAGAGAAATTGCGTGACATTTTCTTCTCGAAAGGCCAATGGCGATAGTTGAGGTCGACTGTATGGAATCTCATGACCGCCTCGATTTGGTAATGCAATGCTAGTGCTGAAAAAGTCTGAACCAAACTTGAAGCTCTCCGTAGGAGGGTGTGGATTTGTCCGCGATACGAGTTTTGAAAGCATTTAGTTCAGAGGTTAACTTTTGATATAGTTCGTTGGAGGCTTGTCCTTTTTTTTTTTTTTTGACAAGTTATATGAAGGCTTCAACCGCGACCTTCACTTCTCTTTGCTGCTGGTAGAACATGCTTTTGAGTTGCTCAAATTGTTATAAGGAGGCTGTAGCAGGTTGATGATGCAGGGAAACAAAATTTGTAGGAGGAGGGGTTTGCGGGTTGTGAAGATGAGGTTGCGAGGTGTGAGGGAAGTGGGGATGAGGTGTTGTAGGTAGGTTAGGTACGGCGGAGAGGGGGGGTGTTGAGTGGTGATGTGGAAGAATTGTCGGAGGTTGTGGAGTTAAGGGACCTGAAGGGAGTTGATTTTATAGTGAGAAGTCAAATTGAGTGGTTGGACAAAGAACATGAGGTCCTGAGGTAAACGAGTAGTTGGGTTAATGCAGTGAAAAATTTTAACAGGAGTGAAGGTGGGGGAAAAAATGGGGAGGACTGTGAGGACTTCCAGGCCAAAATGGGATTGAGGGCCAAATGCGTTAAGATAGGCAAGTAGAATAAGATCCATCTGCAAAAGTAAAGGAAATGCAAATACTATTTTCGATTTAAGTCTCTTCCCCATCTGTTGACCTTGTGGCCATCATCAGGGGCAAATTGCGCTTGCGAGTAGTGATGCCTCCGTATCTTAAATACCGCTCGAATGAGGTCACCTTGAGACCAAACTTCCTTCAAGAAATCGACGGACTCCATTGCTCTCGTAGCGAGCGGTGGGAAACGTGATGCAAACCGTGAATGAAGAGAGCGGGAGAAAAGCGGGAGACCGAGCTGGATGCGTCAGAAAGGAAAGAGGGGGATAAGAAAAGGTAAGGAAAGTAGGAACAAATAAAGAGCGGGAAGAGGGAAAGACAAAGACAGGAGGAAGAGACGCAGAAGATTTGCGGTAAGTGTGATGCGTGCGTAAGGAAAGTAGAAAGGACTGGTGACGGGGCATGACAAAGATACGTGGGGAAGAGAAGAGATGGACGACGCGAGGGAGGTAAGAGGCTCGGACAAGAGGACAGGCAAACAAGGAGTAGCAGCAACTATCGTATCTTACCTGCGAAGGATTGGAGAGGATCGACCTGACATCCGGAAAAAACGTCCCGACAAAAATGTCGACGGGCCGGATCCGTGATGTGTATGACCATCCTCAATCTAGATCCTACAGCCTGGACGTTTCAACCCTTCACTGAAAAAGCGTACCCATTCATCCCAGCAATCTTGATTTACCGTGAAAAAGTCCGTCAAGGCTTTAAAAAACATCCAGCTACGGAAACGTTTCAGCCTCAATTCACGTCTTAAAGACAACAGGCAGAGGCCCATCCCCTGGAATCGGAGGAGTGGGCCATAATTCGACTAAGGTGGCACTTGATCACGCCGATTTTCAGAACCTTGGGGCAGTAAGACCAGTAGTCCTGAGTGGACTGGAACGTGACCCTGCAGTAGTTCCAAATATCCCTTTGGTTCTTCATGAAGGCTTCACAGTGGATTGCAGGAGGGTGGGCCTGAGTAACCACTTGGCAACCCACAAAATCAAACACACCGTCCTTTTCATCTGTTCGAACCAAGGTTAGATTCTTGTGGTAGATGTGACGAAATTTGGAGAAAAGAGATCGGGCACGGTCTAAATTACCCGCAGAAGAGTTAGGGAGAATGAGAAACAGAGCAACGTCATCGACCAGCCTGAATCCGGTAACCAAGCGGCGATCTTTGCCTAAAGAATTGAGAAAACAGACCTCATGGTACGCACAGAGCAGGCAGGCAAGAGAGGGACTAGAGCTCTTCCCCATAGGTATACCCACAACTTGTTGAACGATAAAAGTAGAGACTTTGGAGAAGGAGTGCTGCATATCAAATTTGATGAAATCGATGAGAAAAGAGAAATTCATTCTGACCCAGCCTTTCTCACCGAAACCTTTGCCGAGTACAATACCCTTACCCCGTCTGTTAATCCTAACAGCGTTATGTCCCTTAGAAAGAAAGAAGTCACACAACCATTCGACAGCCTTAACAATTTCGTCGTGTGGTAATTTGGTAAACATTTCCTTGATGTCGAAGCTGGAGGACAATAACATTTCGTTTGTCATCGTTCCTACCTTCTGATCCAATTTGGCGATCCTTTTCTTCAAAATGGTCGTGCTCTTCAAGTTGAAGTGAGATGTCTCCGGGATCCGCCAAAGCAGGTCATTAATGACCTTGGCCACTAGCTTGTAGACTTTGATACTCGGTTCAGAAAAGGATGGGGCGATAGGCCGCCATATACTAACATCCTTGTGTTTCGGGATCCCATAGGCCTTCACTAAACTTCCTTTGTTGTTCCAAGTGGCCAGTTTCTGAGCTCGTATCTCAAAATAGCTTGCCTTACAGGCCACAATAATTTGTTCTTCAGACCGTGTTTCAACAATGAAACTATCATTCCCCCAGTGCAACCCCTTCAGGGCATCGTGGTAGACGGAAGCACAACAGGCAAAGGAATCACCAGCATTGTGATCTAGTGGGGCGATCACTAGTCCCTTCAACTTACTTTCCCAAATACACAGGTCATCCCACTCACTGTTCTCCATCGAAGATTCTCTGGAAAAACAGGAACGCAGAGCATCGTTCCCACATATGCGGTCACCAGCACAAGGAATTGCGGCCAGTCCCTCAATCAGAGCTTTCTTCAGGCCCCCAACGGAGATGGAGCGACTAGGCTACAGAATATTATTGGCGTTCTTGAGAGAAATAGGTACATTTTTCATCTGAGAAAACCGAAAGGCAACATGCCCATTATCGTTCCTAGGGAGTTCAGAACATATGTGAGAGCATGTACAGGCCTCAGACACTGTAAGTGACGTCCTCCGGTGGTTGTGCAAAACATCGCCCACTGATCGGTTACCTGTCCAAACGACTTTCATCCTAGTACTAATAAAATCAGCGAGGCAATCAATAGGGCACCGTTTGCGGATAATGGATTTAGCCAGATCCCCCACCTTCTTTTTCGAGATGCGGGCATCGTACCTTACTCGAATAACGGCCAGAGTCAAACATCGAAAACCACATTTTTTTGTGAGAGCATTTCCCACAACACCTTTCAAAATGGCTCTAGATCGATCTTTGCGAAAAAATTCGATCGACTTATAAAGGTTAATTAGATGCTTCAAATTTGTCTTGCCCAAATCCACCCGAGTGATAGGTACTTGTAGTAGTGAAATCAGTATGTCCCGTCGTAGGATGGTCATGGTACTCCTGCATTTAATCCTGAGAAAGACAAAAACACCCCCCCGACAAAACTGTTCCTTAAGGTTTTTAAAAACCGTTTTTTTACCCTCAATCTCAACGACGGACCAACCGAAAGTGCGACACAGTTTTCCCCAAGAGTAAAAGAACCAGTCCCCTTGAAAACTAGCAATGATGACCTGAAATTCGCCATTATTCAAAACACCATTCAGGATATTGAAAAGAGAAAAGGAGGCGGAAGAAACTTCCCATTTGTCGGGAGTAGGGAGCGACACAGGGGAGGAGTCCCACCGAACAATCCTGCTAGAGCACGAAGACCTTCTAATCCCAGCCCCCTGTTTTCTTAAAAATGACAGGCGTTCTCTGCGCCCTTTTCTCTTACAAAACCTCTTCCTTTGTTTTACACAGTTCAAAACAGGTGACCATCTTAAGATCAGAGCATTCTCAACGTCTCTGATTTCGTCATTCGAAGGAAACACAATCGGAATGGCGACATAGCTATACCAATGTTTACGCTGAAACCATCCGCGTAACCTGTGATTTCTACCATCACCTTTCGAGAACGACCTTCTAACATGTTCTCCCCATCGCACGTCTAAATCTCGGGTGGTCGACCCGTTATAAGTAGCTTTGTACCAAGGTGAATCCAGGATATATACGCATGGACCATTGAATTCGCACAACTGTGCACCATCCCTCAAAAGTGCACGCCATTCCTCAGAATACTTCTCTGTCCAGGAAATGAGATGGGAAAGAGCAAGAAACAGAATAAAAAAACGCATGTAGTGATCCAAACTACGAGCTTCTTCCCCGCACCAGCCAGCCTTCCGTCTGCTCGTCCTTACTTTTTCCAGGCAAGCCCAAGCTGATGGAGCATCCAAAGATCATCAAGAAGGGTTCTCCTCTTGGGTTTCCTCCTCGGATTCCTCATCGTCATCCTCCTCACCATAAGCTTCAATGCCACGCAGGCAAGAGAGCGCAACACTGGTGATTTTCTTGTTAACGTACTTAATCTTGTCTTTCTTGCACAATTCCTCCAGTTCGTGTTTGGATTTTACGAACAAGATCGCCGTCAGTTCCTCAACATACTTTCTCCTGCCCTCTTTCCCAGGGCCAGCCACCGCTGTTTTCTTTCCTTTATTAATCATGTCGAAACCCAGCTCCTGCTGCTCAGCACTCTCTCTTTCTTTCTTTCTTCTGTAGCATACTGTGGCTACTACACGGCCCCCTTTTCGGCCCGTCATTCCTTCTCTAAGCCCCCGGGCCGCACAACTTGGAGCAAGTTGGAGGCCCACAACCACCTTTTCAGGCCCAGGCTCATATTTTGTCCTAGTATTCGCTTTTCTTTTAATCAGCATTAATTTATTTATGAGAAAACTAGGCAGCTGAATCATGGTTTGAGTTTGTAAATGCATTTCAAACTGCCGTTTCGCAGTCCAGTCCAGTCCAAAGTTTACAATGCTGCAAGGAACCTGACTGTTCATAGCTTGCTGGAGTGTATCTCATTGCAAGCATAGATGCCAACACACAGATAGAAAATCTTCACACAAAGCCAAGTCGAGATGAGATGAGAACCAGATAGCGCAACTCATATTATCAAAATCACATTATACAAAGAGTATCTCGAGTTCAAGAGTTCAGCGCCAACAGATTACAAATCTCCCTCGTTCAATCACCAATATAGGGCCTGGCTCAACCAACGTCTATCCTCAGATCACAAGTATGGCGCCAACAGGTAAGTATCCACCATATCCAACTTCGCAACTTGTCTTCTCTCTCTCTCTTTTCTCTCAAGATCTTTGTCCTGGTTCCCTCGTCTCACCATTCATGCACACTCCCTACCTACGAGAATCTACTCTGAATGCTACCCACTGAAGACTACTTACTAACACTTCTACTACTAACAAAGTTGGCGCTGCCATGGCCTCTTCTGTCAGCCAGCGCCCAGTAGTTCTCCTTCCTGGCGCAGCTCCCAAGCCAGCGCTCTCTCCCTGCACTCTAGCGCACAAGTGCAACAACACTTCCACGCACCAATGCCAATGGGAATCTGTCGTGTAGGGAGGCTGACCTGGTCTCTTATAGTGCTGGCCTCCCTTCATGAGGTCTGAATCAGTCTTCCTTGGGTCTGTCTCCAGTCCCAAACCTCTGTGGAATGTGTCCCAGTACCTTACCCTCAGGGTCTGCTGCTGCTGTGGCCTTCAGGCCTGAATTTGGACTTCCAGTCTGCATCTAGACTCCCTCTTTGACTTGGATCTGGACAGGGACCTTATCTCTTTGAGTTCTTAATGAACGGACACATCTATTGCACGAACAGACACACTGCACGAACAGACATGACTTGTACAGCCCCCTGGACGAATAGGTATGACTCCCACAATTGAATGCTGCAACTGTTCGTCCTGGGGCACAAATGTGACCTTTGGCATGACTTCTCACTTAGTGTGGATGTGACTTCTGACCCAGAGAACATGTCAGACTCTTTTGATCTGTTTTTCACGAGTTCGGCTCTGGCCGAGTGACCCCATTATGCTGCATTCGTCATTCAGGGTCTGAACAAGTAAAGGCCCTTTTACCCTCGCCGGCCTAGTTTCGAAGTCCTCTGAGAAAACCTTCATCTATCTATGATGCTTATTCCTTTTCTAGCTCTTTCATAAGCAGATACCATATGAGGTGCAGACTCAATCAATTCTTCTCTTGTGAACCAGCGATCTTCACTTGGGTCCTGATATGCAAATCTTACTTTATATTGTCGTTGGGGTTTGCCTCTACCAGGGTTGTCAGGCGGGGGCCCCCGGGGGCAAAGCCGGGGTAGGGGTTTGACCCCCGGAGCCCCGCTGCGGGGGTGCCCCATCCCCACTCCCCCCAAAACACCTCCCCCGGTGC
>BFEA01000477.1:981563-1001833 GCA_003427395.1 Chara braunii
AGAGAGAGAGAGAGAGAGAGAGAGAGAGAGAGAGAGAGAGAGAGAGAGAGAGAGAGCAAGTTGCGGCGACAGAAACACAAGTGTTGTTTTTTTTTCTTTTGCTTGTTCTATCTTTTTATTTTCTTTGTTCCCGTTTTCTTCTAGAAGGAGGCCTGGGACGTGAAGAGCCAGTAGTTCGCATACCGGTCGGCCCAGGCTCGGACTGCATAGCTGGGCCAAGCACTGGTGGTTTAACTGAAGAGATGCCCAACCAGCACAGACCAGCAGAACCCAAATTAGAGTTAATCACCAGCGGCCAATTATCCAATCAAACCAGTACCAATTCAAAGTATCAACTATTAGCCATTCACAAACTCAAGAGAGCTTCAGATGCTTTTTTTTTTCTGTTTCTTAGCATCAGGACCGAGGTTCTTCAATGGGCCAGTTACTGTGCCTCCCTTCCGGTCCCCTCCCCCTATGAACATCAGCAGTCTCTGCTCAATGCCACTTTGGGGTACCAACGGCATATCTCTAGCTGCCGGGCGCCAAGCTTGCCCAGGAAGGTGCATGAGGCCAATGGGGATTAAACGCAAGACCTCCTGAATGCCACTTGCGTGCCTTTACCAACTGAGCTAGGCCGCTGGATCTCAGATGCTTTTCCATGAGTAGTGTTTTTTTTTTTTTTTTTCGGTTGGCTGGGTTGTCTTCGGTGAGACGGTGCGGGAGCATGGTCCCATTAGCAGTCGGATAGGAGTGTGGCCTATCCAGTGTGAAACTGGGTGGCAGCGGGGTGACAGGTTCATTACGAATTTCTGGGCTGAGAAAACAGGAGAAAGGCAAAAAAAAACAAAACAGAAACAGAGACCTGCCACCGGAAATCACAGCAGAGTGCTTCCCAGCCATCAGATCACAGATGATCTGATGCTGGTGGTTGCAACAACAGTGAACAAGCAACTGCCACTTTTTTTCTGGAGTAAACTCTACTTCTGTCAGCAGTGATCTTGACACCCTCCATATACTCGGGGATTGAAGGACGGCTCCACCCAATGAGATAATTGCCCAACAGCAAGTAAAATACTGAAAATCTTCTATCCAGTGGGCCTATGGCCCACCCCACCCTCTTTTGGGGCTGGCCACACCCCCAGCCTATTGAAAAGATTCGGCCGGGAAGCTTTCTTTGCATGGGCATGCCCAGTGTTAAGGAGAGGAGGAGGGGAACAAAGATCTCCTTACTTTTTCGGGCAATACATGTAAAATACTGACCGTGGGATCACGAGTACTGCACTGCAGGATTTGGGTCACTCAACTGTCCCACAAACTCATTTCTATCCTATCGCGTTGCTAGTGGGACCATGCTCGGGTAATTTAAAGTTCTAAACTCAGAATTAATTTAAACTTCAAAACTCAGAATAACTGTTGGACAGCCAATCACGCTGAGGGCATACTCACATTACGGGTAGCACTTTCCTAAATGTACCTGACTGCAATATGTGGAAGAATCTGACCCCTATCACATCCAGAGCTAAGTTGAAAAGTCCTGGTGTGAGCAGACTTGAGAGGTGGAGCAATAGGAGGTTGGTTTTTATTGAGTAATTATTAAAAAAAAATAAAAAATGGAATGGGGGAAAAAAGAGGATTGAAGGATCTGGTCAGATCCTGCTCGTGTCTTGCAGCAAAGCTACCGTCTTCACTCTAATAGAAAGCCAGGTCTGACTCATTATTATAGCTGTATTCGGCACAACTTTCGGTCCAGATGCAGTGGTAACGACCGGCCGTTCTAGACTGGCCATTCTATTGGGGTGAAGACGGTAGGTAAGGGCATCTCACAACTACTCACCACATGCACAAAAAAGCAAAATATGGCAGTGTGGGTCTCGTCAGACACTCCTAAAAGAATCCTAAAATTTTTAGGACTCGTCTAAAGGATTTTTAGGATCTTGTGCGGCGTCGTTATACGCAACCCTAAAAATCATCTTTTAGGATTCGTCCTACAAATGCAAACTGAGGGACTGTCTAGACGCGCTGACGCTTAGCGCTAACCTGTGCTACGGACCGGCTGGCGAGGCCCAGCCATTCTCTGTGGACTGGGACAGTTGTGGCTCCATAGCTGTTCTTGGCCATTGCGGTGTCAGCTTGGTCAATCTGTCCAGGCGATGGTGGATTTCCCACCGGATACACCAGGAGACGGTACGTCGGTGCGAGGCGTCTGATTTGCAGGATCTGACGGCGTGTTTTTTTTTGGACGACATGGTTTCTAACGAAGAATTACGAAGTGGTGCGGCTGAATGGTTGCTGACCATAGAAGGAGGCGGCCGCCGGTTGCAGGAGGTTGTGGATAGTTTGTGTTCGAGCCATGGTCATCAGTTAGGGGCTGCAGGGGGGACAGTCACACTACAGCCATGGCTGGAGGACATGATGCAGAGTATGCTTGAAGTCATTTGGGAGTTGGAGGAGGGGCCGGCTCCTTCGCTTGATGACTTTGTGGATTGCCATCAAGCTGGCCCGCGCATGCACAGGTGCTACGACATCTTTAGGAGCGGCCAGGATCGCTGTGCAGCCTTGGAGGCGAGATTGTCGCCTGCGACAATGAATGGAGAGAGCAGAGGCAACAACAGCTTCAGCATCAACATCGATTGTAACAACTGCAACGACAACGACATCATCGACAGAGGTGGTGGTGGTAACAACAGCGACGACAACGTCAACAATAACAATGATAGAAACATCATCAACAACAACAACAATAACAACAACAACAACCTCACGATTGTCAACTATAGCTTTCTTGGTGTCATGAAAGACAACTGTGGAGACGACATCGTTAGCAAAGGGATTGACGTTGGAGGTGGTGAGAACATCAATGAAAACGGCGACAATAGCGACAATAATAACTTCAACATCTTCAACAACAACAACAACAACATCAACAAACATCTCAAGAATATGAACCACAGTTTTATTGTTGACGACAACTGCGGAGACGAAATCGACAGCAAAGGGATCGACGACAATAACTGTGGAGATGAAATTGACTGTCAAAAGATCGACGATAATAACGGCGCTATTGGGATCGGCGGCACTGCTGGCAACAATAGCACCGACAGGATTAACAGCAACAATAACTACGGTTATGGCGATGAGGCCAAGGATGTTAAGGACAATTTGGAGATCGATCGCGGGTGCAGGGGGATGCCCAGAGTTGTTGGTTGGCAGCGGATGGGCGTGGGTTAGTCGGCGGGGAGTGGAGTTGTCCAGTCCGCAACTCCAATCAGGCAGGGGTGGTGGCCCCTCTGGTGGCAGGGGGAATGTTTAGGGTTTTTTCCTGTTTTTGACATCCCTGGCTTGTGTTTGATAATTACTATACTATGTTTGATGATTGTTTCCCAGGATAGTTTGCTGAGGAGACTTGTCATTACGGTTAGGGTTGGGGTTGTCGGGAAATGATTGTGGTTTCTGACTCTGTTGTGATCCCCCCCCCCCTTGTTCGCTGATGAACAGTCTACCTATCGGTGGATGGGTGGAGCATGGTAGGGTAAGGAAGGCACGGCCTATGAGCAGTTAATCCCCTCTTACGAGGGCAATCAATGCTGGTCATCATCATACATCTGATTGCGCACATACACTACAAGTCGTCATAAACTTTTGCTTGAAAAATTGAATGATTACCATGTTTAGGGACGCTGGACCCAATTTCCAGCAGGTGCTGCTCCCCACCAATAGATGGAGCCTTCCTGACGGCGCTAGTCGTGTCTGCTCTTACCAGCACCCCTAGCATTAGTTCGGACTGTTTCTTGGAAAAAAAAAAAAAAAAAAAAAAAAAAGGTCTCCCACGGCCGGTTTTCATACGCGTATACGCAGCCGCGTCGCCAATGTCCATCCAATCCCCGCCAACGGCTACCGTTTGTGGCCGTTGCCCGCGTCGACCCGCAGAAAACCTCTGATGTCCGACCACTGACCCGGCGGACCGCTTCTGCACCAGCAACTCCGTGTTGACGGTGCCATGTGCGCGATGCAACGAGTCCGTGAAACGCGGGAATCCTAAATTTTTCAGTAGGTCAGGAGCTACTGGAAAATTTACGACGATTTTTCCTGGGGAATCCTTTTTTTCTTTTTTTTCTTTTTTAATACCCCCACCGGTGCTAGTGGTGCTGATAAGAGCAGACACCACTACCACCCGGGAAGAGGCTCCATCTATTGGTGGGGAGCATCACCTGCTGGAAAACGGGTCCAGCGTGCCATATACAGAGTGTAATCAGAGTACTGCACATCCTTTTGCTGCTTGTTGTTATCTGGGGCTGCTGTCTCTTCTCTTCTCAGTCCGGGTCTCCGTTGGGACTTGTCCTAATGCCGTTTTCACATTTTTTATCTCAAAATTGGATTTAGGATTGAGTGCAACCAAGACGCAATCCTAAAAACAGGCACTTTTATGAGTGTCTAACGAGACCCTGTATCTTCCCATGTTCTAGCAAAAGATTCATTCTCATTTTGCACATTCGGTGAGTAATATGGAGTGAGGGCCCGATGCTCCCAGTAGTCATTCCTCAGGGCAGATAGTAAGGACCCCTTAAAAAAAAAAAAAAAAAAAAAAAAAGGGATCCATGACTTCAACTTTTTTTATTTTTTCTGTTGGAAAAAATGCATATCTACCCCATTTAGAGATGGGAATTTCCCTGCAGTCCCAGCGCCCAACTTACATCTATACCCAGACCCTGTCCTGTACTTTTCCCCTGTGCCAAATTGTACCTATATGGGGTCCCACTGGCCCTTGGCTGGGGGGCCACAAAATTATGCTCATGCCCGGAAACAGGGCAGGCACAATTGGGTGTAGGGCAATGTGGATAATTTGAGCCTCCGGGCAGTTGGGTATGACTGCAATTTGGCAGTACCAACCTTGGGCCATCTTGGTCCCCAACATGCACATAATTTGCACAGGCCCTTTCCAGGGTAGAGATGTAAGTTGGGCGCTGGGACTGGGTATGGTGGGTGTTCCAACCCTTTTTTTCTTTTCTTTTTTTCTTTTTTTTTCTTTCTTTTCTGAACAAGCCGGATGGATGCCAAGGGTGGTGGTAAGATCAGACACCCAAAAAAAAAAAAAAAAAAAAAAAAAAAAAAAAAAAAAAAAGAAAAGCAGACACCAGTACCACTCCGGGGGAGGCTCCATCTATGGGTGGTGGGGAGCGACACCTGCTGGAAAGCGGGCCCAGTGGGACCCTGAACATTGTATTTGTAGGTCTGACCAGAGATGTAGTTATACTAGAGGAGGAGTGGTCTAGATCAGACCCGCTAGCTTCTTGGACGGCCATGGCCAAAGCCTCTAAGGGTGAATTGCTCGTCGGCGAGGTAGTCATCCGCGGCGGAAAGGCCGGGGCCTATTATGAAACTTGCTCGACACGAAACTTTATCAGTCGCGGGGAAAAGTGGGGTATAAGCTTATTTTATAGGGGCTAAAGGAATGATAAAAGGGGGGCAGGACTCATAACAAGGAGGATGTCTTCTTCACGCATGAATTTTTACAATTCCGTTGGAAAATGAAATGATGGAAAAGAGACTTTGAGACCACCTCTGGGCCATGGTCCCATTAGCAATGAGCGTCGGATTGAATGCTTGAATCTGGACGTGTTTAAGGACAGGAGCAGGAAATCGAGACAGAACTGCTTTTCTGTATCTCTGCATTAAAAAACGGCCAGATTCAGGATTTCTATCCAATCCCCTTTGCTAGATAAGAAAGACAACATCTGGCGCACCTTTTGGGTGAAGAGGTCAACTTTAACTACAGCAGATCTGGCTTTTTCAAGATAATCTTGGAAGGAGGTGGACATGCTCACTACAGTCAATGTAGAGATTGACCTATGCTATCTTCTCATATTGTGAGGGACGCTGGACCCGTTCTCCAGCAGGTGTGTGACGCGCAACCTCACACCCTGTGCTGTCTTTCGTTCGGAGTGTTAGGCGTGCGGAAAGAGGACCAGAAAAACAGCAAGATGGGGTGTGCCAAGGATTTTTGGAAATTGAGTGTGGGGACACAGATGGAACTGAAATCCCCCGTGTTGGTCTGATGAAGCAAGTCGATTGCTTTCGCGCGTCGCGAAATGCGCGCGCGGGCACGGCGCGAAAAGAGAAAAATCCAAATTCAATCCAAAAAGTATTGTCGAGCTTCCCACCGTGCTACGGCCCATCGTTTAGAGCGGAAGGGCTTCGGCACGCTTCGCGTGTCTCGTTTTCATATCAAATCCCATCGTCGTTCGTTGGTCAGTTCTGAGTCTGATGAGGAGGGTTGCAGACGTGTGGCTCTTTCCTTATGCTCGTCCTCACTCCGTATTCGGTAGTGGAAGCCCTTCGCTTCGTAGCGATCGAAACGCTGACACTCTGTGCACAAGGTTCGAGGCCAATGAGGCGCCACTGCCGTCCACGGAATGACGATCAGTTCGTTGAATGGCAACAATATCGAGTAAGGTGGGAAGTGCGTATCGATAATGACAAACCCAGCCTCTACGAACCCTGAACACCGATTAGCCGGAGGGAAGTAGTATCGTCCGCTGATTTGTGCAACGGCTTCTCGTACGTCCCACTCACATACACGTGTCCTTTCCTCGTTGTAGGGAAAAGGCCGTGTGGGTACGAGAGGTACGGGAGGCTGACGCCCGATCGGAGGGTACTTGTCAGTCCACATATCAATCAAGAAGAGGAAATATTCCTCAATCAATCCTTTTCTACCCGAGGGAGAGGAAAAACACTCGCAAGCTTAATCATGCATGTAACTTAAGGGACCGATCCGCGGCTCAGGTTTAGTTAGCCAGCGCGATGTTGATCCCTAGCCCCTTGTTTTTTGAGGTCGCCTCGTGGTTCGGCTGCTGATGTCGGACAACATAAGGCAGATGGCGTGCGCAGGGCACTCAGAGCTACAGATCTAAACACTCTTGCATTCTCGAACAAAATCCCGACGAAAATCGTCTAATCAATGCCAAAGAGATGCACATTTTCATACATTCATTCACTGTGGAAGATGTGAAACATGAGTCATGCACAGGAAACGATGGATCGTTTGCACAGTACACACGCATCCACCGTTCATAAGACAAGAAGACGGGGTCCTTGCGCAGGAGGATTACCCAAGAAACTAATGGAAAAGTTCCGGAAGAAGTTCTTGCACGCAAGGAAAGCATACAGATTCATGCTCACCCAGAAGAGGGAAAGAGAGAGAGGGAGAGAAACATCGAGACACATCATTATTCAAAGATAGAGGAGAAAGGGGAAGGTGGGGGGGGGGGGGGGGAGAGAGTCTGGATAGGAAATGACACAACCCAAAGAAAAGAAGTTCAGAGAGAAAGGTCCGCAACAACAAAGGCGCATTCGCCGTTAATTCCAATATGGCCCCAGGCCAATACCTCACTTAACTCCAATCATCGATCCTCATACCCACATCGACGATCCCGGCCGCCGCGTGCTAACTCCCACCACTGCGATCGTCACCCCGCTGTCGTAGACTCGACATGGTTCGCCCAGATCCCACAGTCCGTCGTGGCGATCCAGCGCGCAACAGGTCAGCCTATCGTCAGCCCGACAGGACTTTCTGACTCGCATCAAACACTCTGCCTAGCCACTGCTTCCCGGAAGCGGCCTTGAGAGTCGAAAACGTAAGAGAGATTTGCGGACGCGCTTGCGGGTTTTCTAGTTGCGACAGGGGAGATAGAAGGGGGAGAAAGCGACGAGAAAGTTGAGGTGTAAGAGGAGAAGCAGGAGGAGAAGACTTTGAGAAGAATGCTCTACGAACGCCATGTTGATCCCTTGAAACTCAAGGTTCAACCAATCAGATTCGTCGTGCAATAGGAGGGTCCTTTTGATCCACGCACCTGATTGGCGCCCGAGAGTTATCGATGGATCGATCGGGCGTCGTGTGCCAGACTCAGAGGGTGAGGGGAGAAAAAGGCGCGAGAAGTGGCGCAAGACGGGTCCAAGATTCAGATGATAAAGAAAGGAAAAGGGGCGCGCAGAGAATAAGGCGGGAGAGGGAGAGAGAGAAAGAAAACAGTTACGGGGCGAGAAAAAGAGGAGGGAGAAGGGGAARGGAGCGTGGGAGGGGGCGATGCGGGGGATAAAGAGGAGAAAGCTTTGCACACGCGGCGCCGTCAACAAAAAAAGAGAGAAAAAGGCACAGAAACAGTTACAACCTAATTCAAAATTGGAATCACCATATCCGCACGCGAAAGAGCGACGCGGGAAAAGAAAATCCTATGCCTATTCGTATTCGCACAAAATTCCGAGAGTTTTCCCCGACGCGATCAGGAACATTCACACACACGAAAAGGATACGTCGATGTTCCGCTTATCCTGGAATTCCCAACTGCCGAGCCCGATTCCCTGTGCGCTCGCTAGGGCGCACGTAATTTCCTATGTATTTCCCAAATTGCAGAAAGGAAAAGCAGAACCCGGGAGTCGAAAAAAAAAGCTTTCCGAAAGATGGGCGTCAATAATGCGGTTTCCAAAATCAAGAAAACGAAACGGGGTTTTTATGGCGTTGGTATGATACAAGCAAAAAGGGTACGAAAGATAGCACGGGTTCAGGAAGTGGTTCGTCACATATGTGACGCGCAGGGCGTTCCAAAATTATGCGATCTCTAAATTGCATGTCATGGCGGAACAGAGTGATACATGAGGAACCAAGCGTATCAACAATCGATCCAGCCAGAGTCCATGTTGATGCCAACTTCAATTGTAATTCTCTGTTGCTGGAATCCTCGATGGTCGTACTGGTGACGCCATCATCGTCCGCTGGTTCTCCGTGTGCTCAGCACCCCATCTGGTTGCTGCCCGTCGAATCAGAGCGCAGGTTGACGTCATCGTCGATGGTGTGGTTTTTGTGTAGCTTACTGATTCAGGCCGTTTTCCTCTGCCGATTAGATGAAGAGAGGAGGGGGAGGGGGGGATGATCGGGATCTACCTCCTAGTCGGGATGGGCAAATAGAGGCGGTACATGGAGGGGATTTCACGGGGACGACGGGGGGAAAGTGGGGGAAGGTAGCAATTCATCCCTTCCTTCGTCACCGGAAGCTCCTCAAATCGGATGATCCAGTGGAAGTGGGGAAAGTGATCGCCGCTGCGAGGGAGGGAGGCGAGGTAGTCGCGATAGAAGGAGGAGATGCCGCTCGAAAGAACTCGTAGTGGCGATAGGCGGGGATTGTCCTAGTGGCAACGCAGTAAACCTCTACCACATTGCAACTATCCCATGCAGCGCTGAACAGCAGGAGATGCCAGCAGAACGTGGGGGCAGCGGATTGAAGGGAGGCGTGGGGGTGGAAGGTGGCGAGTAGGCGGGTAGAATAGAAGTCGCGGAAGAGATGGGGAAGGAAGGGATGGGAAGGGAAGGTGACTGGGGTACGGATCTGCTCGAGGGTGAGGAAATCAAGGGGTCGGCGGGACAGCGTCCGAGGACGAAGGCCTATCGCCTGCATCGGTACGTGGGCGAACAGGGGGACGGGTGGGGCTGGAGGAGGAGGGGGATCGACTCCGTCTCCATCGCGCGGTACTTGAGGTGGCGGCTGCAGGGTCGCCATCTTCAGGCTTCGGCTGCTCTGGATCCCTGGTCGGATCGTTACCGATGCGCTGGCTAGCTTCGCTGGCGAACTCCAGCTGGCGCTTCCCGGTGACAATTTCTTCGCGTTTTCGCGCCGCTTCCGGATATTCCGCCTCCATTCCCGTACGCGTTGCTTCCTCCGGCAAGGCTTCCCACTCGGACCTGGATTCTTCTTACTCCTCTTCTCCTTCGCTCAACTCGCCCTCGCTATGTTCACTATAGCTTCCCTCCTCCAATGTTTCCTCGTCTTCGTCCTCTTCGTCGTCGTCGTCGATCACCACTTCCTCTGCCCTCGGATAGAAGGCGCGAGGGATAATATCGTACGGCTTCAGATACTCCTGCCGCGATGGTAGCGTATCCTCGTCCCTAGGTTCCTCCAAACACGCAGTCCACTCAAGGTACGGATCCAATGATCGCTCGAAAATGTACGGAGCAGGGCTGTCGTCACTCTGTGAATAGATGTCGGGCGAAAGATCGTCCGCCAATTGCACGATCAGTGCAATGAGCTCCTGCGCAGTCAGCTGGCAGCGTCCCGGCTGTACTGATCCAAAGAGAAAGCCAAGAAGATCGCCCTCCACGTTAGTCCTCCAAGATTTGATGATTAGCAGCTCCGGATTTTCGATCCACGCAGGACGCCCGCTGGTCTGTGTCCACGTCACCTGTACTCTGGCCAAGCAGAAAGACAGCTCCTCGAAAGTTTCGCGCTGCAGCCGCCAATATCCAGGATTGATAAGAGAGACCGAAAGAGGCTCGAACGAGAAGGAATGAGAAGGATGAAGATCGGATTGCCAGAAGGTGGGGAAGAGAGAGGGGAGACCAAAGATAGAGAGAGGATCGAGAAGATCGGTGTGGTTCATTGAGGATGTGGGAAGGGGACGAGGGTTGGGATCGCAACTGGCCGCTCGCGCGGTGATCGGCGAATATCGCCAAGATCCGCTGCAAAGATCGGGATGAGGTTATACCCCTGTCGGGCGAGGACGTGCTGCCACACGTTGGACACTTGCTCCGTCCACTCGCGCAGCGAGGTCAAGATCGCAGTATGCCACTGCGGATTGACCGAGCTGATGTCGCCGCTGAACGCCGCAACCGTGGTGACGTGGCTCGTTCTGGGGCCCGCTCGACGATGAACTGCGGTTACCTCCCCAAATACTACTGCGTGAGGACTTCCTTCGATTCGAAACGCGGCGGCGGCAATCGCATCAAACGCCGAAGATCCGCATTGAGTCGAGGGTGACAAACTTGCCGAATCTCTGAGATGTGGCCACGTGGCTGCAACAGTTGTGCATCAAGAACTCGCTCCGTGATAAAACTCATGGCGAGGTGGGAGAGGAGGGCGAAGGACAAGAGGAAGAAAGAGGAGAGAGAGTTAGATCGTCGTCGTTCTCCTCGCTTTCCGAGGAAGCAGAGGGAGGAAGATCAAAAGGAGGAAGATCAGAAGGAGGAAGATCAGAAGGAGGAAGAAGACGGATGTAGGAGGTATGCCGGACGATGGGGACAGAGCTATGACTGGCACTAGCCTGAGGCGCGATGCGCACCATGTTGGCGTCGTTGGGTCCGAGCTCGACAACGCGAAAACATCCAGAAAACTTGGGAGCGAATTTCCAGTCGCGTGCACATTTACGTACCTGCACTAGGTCCCCTAATTTATATTGATGCTGGGGCCCAGCATTTCCATTCCGAGCCTCGTAGCTACGGACCTGTCTACCGTGGGCCAATTTGGTCATCCTTTGCCTTTTTCGGGCTAGCTTCGGGACGGCCCGTTCCATTAATTCGGTATACCTTTTGGCCTTGGCCTTGAGAGCTGCACGCGTGTCTCTACCCCCTGCTTCGGCAATTTCCGAGTTACCCCGGTAGTCGACACAAGGGAGGCTATTAGTTCGAAGCTGAAAAGGGGTAAACCCCGTGGACTCGTGAGGGGTGGCCTGGTGGATCCCGACGATCTGATATACGATCTCGGGCCAAGGACGCGTGTCATGTGCCGCTAAGTTCCTGCGAAGGGCGGTTTTGATCATACGGTTGGCATTTTCGGCCAACCCGTTTGACAGGGACACGTGGGGTGCCGTATGTCGGAGCGTAACGCCGCTTCGCGCAAGCAGTTCTTCTACCTCACCCTTGAATTCAGACCCATTGTCGGTCAGAATTTCTTCCGTATCTAGATGGGTATAGAGGAACTGTTCGATGTACGTGGCTATTTTTGCGGCTTTTCGGGTCTTACAGGGATAGACTTCGATGTACTTGGAAAAATGATCTATTAATACCAACAGGATAGAATATTCACAGCGGTTTGGGTCAGGTGGCACGTCGATATCTGTCGTGTCCATACTGACTCGCTGGAAAGGATGCTCTACTTCCGTTGGTACGATCGTGTTTGGTCCCCGTATAGGGGCGCGATCAGCGGCACAAACCAGACAGTTAGCGACAATATATTTGACATCATCTCGTATATTGGACCAGAACCATCGGTTCTAATCTACAGTTTCCTCTGTGACACGTATTGCGAAATGAGCGGCCTGTTCTTCGTGAGCAGATCGGATCCAATCATATCTCTGGAATGGATGGGGAACAGTCAACCACGAGCCCGATCCGTCAGTTTTACGTTTTTCCAAATGACCGTTGACCCATCGATAGTCCCGAGATCTCTCGGTCGCCCTACGTCTGTCGTGTTTGGTGAGGTGGCCTAGTGATAATCCTGCTAATTTTGCCAATAAAATTTTATCCGTCCAAACCTCCGCTCGTCGGTATTTTTTCGTCGTATTCAGGGTCGTCCGTACGGGCGGCCTCGAATCGAACCTCCGTGGGGAGTTTGTTCGTTCTACACAGGGGACATCTCCATTCCTTGCTATCCGTCCGATATCGAACGCAGGCCCCGTGCGCACGATTGACACACGTGGCACATTCTACCCAGTCGACAAACCCGGTTTCGAAAGGATGACAGTCGACCCCATAGACCCGTGCAATGCACGTGCAAAAATAACAGAATTTATCGGGGAGGGTGGCAATGAAAGCTGAGGACGTGAGAGGGGCAGAATTAGTAGGAGATGAAGGGGTTGCGGAGGCAAGTGGGGTAGTCATGATGACAAAGAAGGAAGGGATGCAGAGAGGGTAGAACAGACCAATTAGTCCTCGTGTCACTCACTGCTTAGATAAGATCTCCACTTGGCCGTACCGAGGTCCGATCTCTTGTTCGGGTTCGTTCCACGGAATTACCGCCTCACTCTTCGGAACCTTCTCAGGCCAGTGCAGTCGTGTGAGTCCGTCCGCATTCCCGTGTCTCTCGTGCTTCCGATGACAAATGTCAAAGTCCATGCTCTGCAGCACCGTTGCCCATCGCCCGATAATGCCAGAGTAATCCTTCGATTTCTTCAGAGCCAACAGGGGCTCATGATCAGTTACCGAGGTGAACTTACGCGTGTACAGGTAAGCGCGAAAGTGGCTGATTCCCTTGAGAGTCGCGTAGCATTCCCCCGTCGGAGCGGCGTAGTTGCGCTTGCAAGCTGGTACCGATTTGGAGGCATACTCCACCACACTCTCGAGTCCGCTTGGTCCCACCTGGGCAAGGATCGCCGAAATTGCCTCTGGCTTCCAGTCAGTGATGAGAACAAAAGGCTTTTCGGGATTCGGTCTTATAAGGACCGGAGCCGAAATGAGAGCGGCCTTGAGTTTGGACAACGCTTGATCGCATTCCGGTGTCCAGATCAACGGCTAATCTTTGCGTAGCAGATTCGTGAGCGGTCTCGCAATTGCTGCGAAACCCTTGATAAATTTTCGGTAGTACGAGGCCAGGCCCAAAAACGCGCATACTTCCGTGATAGTTGTAGGCACCGGCGCATCCCTGACAGCTGCCACCTTCTGTGGCTCCGACTGGAGTCCCTTGTCAGTCACCAAGTGCCCTAGAAAGGAAATGGTGGTGAGAAAAAACTGATACTTCTCAAGCGCCACCTTGAAGACCGCATCCCGTAACGCGTGCAGTGCCCATTCGATGTGTTGCACGTGTCCCCCGTAGGAACTCGAATATACCAAGATATCATCCATGTACACAATCACGCAGTAGTTGACGATGCTCTGTGCCAATCGAGTCTTTCTCATGAAATTCTGAAAAGCCATGTTCATGGCCCGCTGAAAGGTCGCGGGGGCGTTGCAGATAACCATCGGACATCGAATCCACTGCCACGTGCCCTCGAAAAGTACAAACGATGTTTTCGGACGATCTTCTTCTCGAACAAGAAGATGATGGAACCCATGGCGAACATCAAACTTGCTGAAAAATCGAGCATTCCCACTCGCATCCAACAACTTATCAATCCGGGGGTCATTCAACTTTCGATAATCAATGCAAATGCGGATCCCTTCGGCCTTTTTAGGCACGATGACTACGGAAAAAGACCAGGGACCTATGACAGGTTCGATTTATCCATTAGCTTCGAATTCCTTAATCTGCTGAAAAGCGGCCGCTCTTTGAGCTGGCGAGTATCGGTAAGGAACACAGCTAATGGGTGGGTGGTCTTCCGTGAGAATGGCATGTTCGATCACATTAGTTAAGCCGATGTCATTATCGTGTATGCTCAATACTTCTGCGTAACCATTCAACACATGGATTAACGACTTTCGAAGTTCCGCGGGAATATGACTCGGCAGGATAATTGTTGATTCCCCGGAAATCTTAAGGGGCATATCGACCCAATCAACCAGCCGTTTCCGTCGATCATAGACACTAGAGAAAACGGGACTACTAGTGCGAACTAAGAAGACAGTTGTTATCATCTAGGACTCAGCGGGGCTGATCATCTCCGTTTCTTTAGTTTCAGCATCAGTCTTTGAACCAACCGAGGTCGGTTCCACGGTTAGCCCCGTTAGATTCGTCATTTCCTGCATTAGATCAGGTACATCACTTACCGGTGCTTCCGCCTCTTGTCTAATCAAAGCGACGGTGGCTCCTGTCGTTAGTAACGTTCTGGGCGGGAAAACAGAAACATTCAAATATTGTTCCGTTTGTTGATAACGTGTTTGTAAGGAAAGAGCTCCTTCGTACAAGGTGCGAGGGGGTTCCGAATCATCGGCCATGTCAGATACTTGTAGTATAGGTTCCCTAAGCAGGACAGGAGGACTAACTTGAGCTATTGGAGGCGCAAGCGCGCTGTCTCCTGAATCCACGTGGAAACTTCGAGCAGAGTCGGGGCACACTTGGAATTCTTCGGGAATTTCGTGTTCGAACAGTTCAACCAAGTGCTTCCATTCATCTTCGTTGGGCAACTCTTCTTCGTGTTCCTGTTCCCTGATTCCACTATCAATATCCGAGGAAGAACACTCGTCGGGATTGATGTATCTAATCATCCCTATTTGGGCCGAGTTAGGGGTTCGTTTTATCGTACGGGTGGAAATTCCCAGAGGAACAGCTTGAGGCTTTCCCCCAGTTTGAGTGAGCACCAGTTGTTTCGAATCGAAATGCAATCGTGTGCCCACCGCCATCGCCCAAGGCAATCCTAATAGTACAGAATAGGAGCGCACATCTATTACGAGCGCGTTGACGAGGACGTGTACTCGTCCAACCTTTACAGCCACGTTTTCAATAATGCCTACGATATTCATTGCTTCCTCGTCGGCAGAGACATAATTGTCTTTGTCAGATTGAGGACAAATGGATCCGAGTCGTCCTGTCTTTCTGACAGTGTCTAATGATATGGCTACTGCAGAAGACCCTGTGTCGATAAGGGCGTTAAACGGTTTGCCCCAAATCTCGCAATCACACTCCGCGCTTTTCCATAGCACCGGTCGAGCTCGTACGAAGTGATCTTTCTCTACTAAAGAGATCGCTGCTATTCGTGCGACCTCAGGTTCGCTGGCTTCGAGTTCGGGTTGTGCCACTTCCTCGTTTCCTTCCTTCTTTTTTAACATTCGTTTTATGCGGTGATAGGTGAAGCGCTTTTGATTTTTCTGGCAATGTTGTAAAAGTTTATCATTCGCCGCTTCAGATATGGTGAGCAGATGTCCCACCGGGATCGAAACACGAATATCTGGTTGTTTGAGTGCTCGTAGCACGTCAATCTCTCCTGTCCGGAACTGCAGACCAGGATTGGATTCGCGATCGACCCATTCGAGATCATCAGGGGCCGATCGGATTGCTCCAACCATGCCTGCAAGATGCAGATATTCAAGTGGATTGACCACGTCCGCAGCGTCAGAGGGAGAAACTCCTGATGTCGACGTCCTTGTTGTCGAGGGGGAAGGCTGCTCAGGGGCATATGCCACGACCTCTCCTCCCTTGATTCAGGGCCACGGGGGCCGCTGCAGGTGGGGGCTGACTGCGTTTTGGTTCCGGGCAGTCTCGGGTGAAATATCCGGGCTGTTTGCAGTTAAAACACTTGATCTTTCCGGCTGGATTGGCTAGGTGAGGGAACTGAGGTGCGTACCCTGGAGCAGGCGGGGCAGGTAAGAGCAGAAATGATGCGGGGGCCGGCCGAGCAGTGGCCAGGTTAGGCTTGATTGGCCTATTCATTATCTGTTTCATCCATTCCATGTGAGCGGCCTGTAATTGGATTAGGTTGCTCATCCATTCGGACTGCTTGGTAATGGCCGTATGGATCATCTGGGCAAGGTGTAAGTTGGTTATGGCCGGCGAGGAGGGTTCGGGTGAGATTCCGCTTTTAACGACTGCAATCGGTTGATTCACCGGGGGAGAGGAAGAAGAAGAAGGCGGGGTATTGGAAACGATCCCGCCGGGAAGGTCATGGTCGGGGCGGGGATAAAACCGTTCGACCGCCTGGAGCCAGGATCGCCTTTTGGCCGTTACATCCCGTATGGTATCTGTAATATATTCGTCTTCCTGGCTGATATACGTTTTTGTATCGGTCAGGTCCAATTCCAATGCTTTAGTGATGATAATCGATAACTGGTGTGTTTTCGGCGGGACCTTTTTTCTGCAATTTGCCTTTCAATGTAGGACTTCGTAGATGGTCGATGAACAAATCTCGAGCGGATTTCTCGTCTCGCCCGGATTTGTCCTGCGTGGTTTGAAATCAATCGACGAAATCAGGTAATAATTCCACTGGTCCTTGTGGCCGATTTTTGAGCACGTACCAAGCAGCATCTTCACTGACCGTATCGAATCGAGCCAAGAAGGTCTGCTTGAAAGTATCCGAATCCACCCACGTGTGTTTTCTAAACCAGTCATGCGACGTATTGCGGAGTAGCAATGTCAGACCTCGAGGAAGATCGGCTGCGCTGTAGTTTTGAGCTTCTACAACTTCCAGCCAAGCCTCGGGATGGGTATGATTAGGGAAGAAAGGGAAGGGGGCGGGGATACTAATGATCACCCGAGTACCGTCCACCATTGGTGCTGCGGGTGCAGCCGCACTAGACTGAGACCGGGTCACTGGGCGATCCCGACGAGCTAGTTGAGGGCCTCTCCTGCCTTTCGCCAGTCCGACTTACTAACATCAGAACGGACACGTGTCGGCTCCGATACCAACCTCACGCCATGTGCTGTCTTTCGTTCGGAGTGTTAGGCGTGCGGAAAGAGGCCCAGAAAAACAGCAAGATGGGGTATGCCAAGGATTTTTGGAAATTGAGTGTGGGGACACAGATGGAACTGAAATCCCCCATGTTGGTCCGATGAAGCAAGTCGATTGCTTTCGCACGTCGCGGAATGCACGAGCGGGCACAGCGCAAAAAAAGAAAAATCCAAATTCAATCCAAAAAGTATTGTCGAGCTTTCCACCGTGCTACGGCCCGTCGCTTAGAGCAGAAGGGCTTCGGCACGCTTCGCGTGTCTCGTTTTCGGATCAAATCCCGTCGTCGTTCGTTGGTCAGTTCTAGTCTGATGAGGAGGGTCGCAGACGCGTGGCTCTTTCCTTATGCTCGTCCTCACTCCGTATTCGGTAATGGAAGCCCTTCGCTTCGTAGCGATCGAAACGCTGGCACTCTGTGCACAGGGTTCGAGGCCAATGGGGAGACACTGCCGTCCACGGAATGACGATCAGTTCGTTGAATGACAACAATATCGAGTAAGGTGGGAAGTGCGTATCGATAATGACAAACCCAGCCTCTACGAACCCTGAACACCGATTAGCCAGAGGGAAGTAGTATCGTCCGCTGATTTGTGCAACGGCTTCTCGTACGTCCCACTCACATACTTGTGTCCTTTCCTCGTTGTAGGGAAAAGGCCGTGTGGGTACGGGAGGTACGGGAGGCTGACGCCCGATCGGAGGGTACTTGTCAGTCCACATATCAATCAAGAAGAAGAAATATTCCTCAGTCAATCCTTTTCTACCCGAGGGAGAGGAAAAACACTCGTCAGCTTAATCATGCATGTAACTGATGGGACCGATCCGCGGCTCAGGTTTAGTTAGCCAGCGTGATGTTGATCCCCAACCCCTTGTTCTTCGAGGTCGCCTCGTGGTTCGGCTGCTGATGTCGGACAGCATAAGGCAGATGGCGTGCGCAGGGCACTCAGAGCTACAGATCTAAACACTCTTGCATTCTCAAACAAAATCCCGATGACAATCGTCTAATCAATGCCAAAGAGATGCACATTTCCATACATTCATTCACTGTGGAAGATGCGAAACATGAGCCATGCACAGGAAACAATGGATCGTTTGCACAGTACACACGCATCCACCGTTCATAAGACAAGAAGACGGGGTCCTTGCGCAGGAGGATTACCCAAGAAACTAATGGAAGAGTTCCGGAAGAAGTTCTTGCACGCAAGGAAAGCATACAGATTCATGCTCACCCAGAAGAGGGAAAGAGAGAGAGGGAGAGAAGCATCGAGACACATCATTATTCAAAGATAGAGGAGAAAGGGGAAGGTGAGAGGGGGGGGGGGGGAGAGAGTCTGGATAGGAGATGACGCAACCCAAAGAAAAGAAGTTTAGAGAGAAAGGTCCACAATAACAAAGGCGCATTCGCCGTTAATTCCAATATGGCCCCGGGCCAATACCTCACTTAAGTCCAATCATCGATCCTCATACCCGCACCAACAATCCCGGCCGCCGTGTGCTAACTCCCACCACTGCGATCGTCACCCCGCTGTCATAGACTCGACACGGTTTGCCCAGATCCCACAGTCTGTCGTGGCGATCCAGCGTGCAACAGGCCAGCCTATCGTCAGCCCAACAAAACTTTCCGACTCACATCAAACACTCTGCCTAGCCACTGCTTCCCGGAAGCTGCCTTGAGAGTCGAAAACGTAAGAGAGATTTGCGGACGCGCTTGCGGGTTTTCTAGTTGGGACAGGGGAGATAGAAGGGGGAGAAAGCGACGAGAAAGTTGAGGTGTAAGAGGAGAAGCAGGAGGAGAAGACTTTGAGAAGAATGCTCTACGAACGCCATGTTGATCCCTTGAAACTCAAGGTTCAACCAATCAGATTTGTTGGCAATAGGAGGGTCCTATTGATCCACGCACCTGATTGGCGCGCGGGAGTTATCGATGGATCGACCGGGCGTCGTGCGCCAGACTCAGAGGGTGAGGGGAGAAAAAGGCGCGAGAAGTGGCGCAAGACGGGTCCAAGATTCAGATGATCAAGAAAGGAAAAGGGGCGCGCAGAGAACAAGGCGGGAGAGGGAGAGAGAGAAAGAAAATAGTTACGGGGCGAGAGAAAGAGGAGGTAGAAGGGGAAGGGAGCGCGGGAGGGAGCGATGCGGGGGACAGAGAGGAGAAAGTTTTGCACGCGCGGCGCCGTCAATAAAAAAAGAGAGAAAAAGGCACCGAAACAGTTACAGCCTAATTCAAAATTGAAATCACCATATCCGCGCGCGAAAGAGCGACGCGGAAAAAGAAAATCCTATGCCTATTCGTATTCGCACAAAATTCCGAGAGTTTTCCCCGACGTGACCAGGAACATTCACACACACGAAAAGGACACGTCGATGTTCCGCTTATTCCGGAATTCCCAACTGCCGAGCCCAATTCCCAGTGCGCTCGCGGCGCACCTAATTTCCTATGTATTTCCCGAATTGCAGAAAGGAAAAGCAGAACCCAGGAGTCGAAACCACAGGTCCCCCCGCCACCGAAAACCACAGGTCCCCCCGCCACCGAAAACCCTCGGTACCGGTGAGTTAGGGGAGCGTTTTTCGGAGGTCCTCCGCCCGAACAGACCGTTCTCGCAAAGTCCCTTGGTAATGCACCAAGGACCCGCGGTGTAGAGGGCGGACAACTGCGGGGTTGCATCGAGCGGCTGCGAAACGGTCGGGTGGTCCAGTTTTTGGGCCGCCGACAATCTGTACCGGACTTTCGCGCTGTGGCGGGGAATGAAGGGCCGCAATAAAAATGCCAAACAAAAACAAACGAAAAGAGATCCAAAAATTCGGCCGTCGCGCGCCTTTTTTTTTTTTTTTTTTTTTTTTTTTTCAACGTCAGCATTGTCTCAGTACTACCGATATATACATATGAGACGACAATGTGGAAACGCGTCTCCTCTGTGTAGTCGTCTAGGGTTTGGATGTTGTTGTAGCTGCTGACTCCGATGGGGGTTATGACAGTCATGTCCGCCATCGCCACGAGCCCCCTAACCCGACCCTGCCTCCTTGCTGTGTTGTTTCCGTTCGCCGTTCTTGCCGCCTCGTTTCCGCCAGCGTGAATATGTTCGAGGCCATGTGCTTGGGGTCGTTGTAGCTCGATAGAGGCCGGGGAGCAGTGCGGCGATGTGACCTTCTCTCTCTCTCTCTCTCTCTCTCTCTCTCTCTCTCTCTCTCTCTCTCTCTCTCTCTCTCTCTCTCTCTCT
>BFEA01000477.1:1005130-1036900 GCA_003427395.1 Chara braunii
TACTTCCATAGGTTGGATGAGCAAAATCGAATGAATCTTCCCCTAGACATGGAAATATACACTGCCACACTTTAAACGGCAATTTGAGACCACCTCTGGGGTGAGTTCCCATTAGCAAAGACAGTCGGGATAGATATCCTGAATCTGGACGTGTTTTAAGCAGAGATGCCGAAAAGCAGTTTAATCTCACATTCCTCACCTTTCCACAAACAAGTCCAGATTCAGGTGTTCAATCCAATCCTCTGTGCTAGTGGGACCTCCCCCCTGGAGGTGGGATAAAAAAGGGTCCACTCATGGCCCCCCAGGCTGCTGACAAAATGGTCACCAAAAAGTACATTTGGGTAGGGGGCCTCTCCAATGTGACCCGAAAATGGCCTCAAATTTTTTATCATTATTATTTTTTTAAACGGACTCAAATTTTGGGAGGTCTCCGTGTCAGTATGCCGTCGGAAACGTTTTGCACATTTTGAGAGTAGTGCAGAGAGGCCGTATGTGCCATGTGGTATCACGCGGGGCTCTGCAGAGTGGGGGCAAGTCCGTCTTTGGGTTTGCAACGCACGCATGCCCGAATCTGGACGTGTCTGTGGAGAGCTGCAGGTGACAAATTCAACACAACTTTCTACACATAGACACAAACACGTCCAGATCCGTGGGTGCATTAAGGTAATTCAAAACTCAACGCCGCTACTGACACTTGGCCACTGTTTGCATGCTATATTTGCATGGCTGTTGCATGCCCAACCAATTCAATCACGTGTCGAATCTGTTTTTTTTTCACAAAATCTCAATTGCATTATAAAAGTAACAAGAGGCAGGGGTCCTCACAATTCAACCCGGGCTGAGGTCCCACTAGCAAAAAGGATAGGATCGAGCTCCTGAATCCGGGGGCGAGGTCCCACTAGCCGCGTTGAGTTTCCTCAACTCCTGAATCTGGACACGTTCGTGAGATGTGCGGTTGAGAAAACTCAACGTGATTTCTGCAAATATCCACAGACACGTCCAGATTCAGACGTTGACGCTGCTAGTGTGACCTGGACCCGGATATGTCTTAGAGTTGGACCCCACAGGAATGCGGAAAGGAAGAATGTTTCCGCGAAACTGTTTCCGGGACCCCATCCGCGAAACTGTTTCCGGGACCCCATCCGCGAAACTGTTTCCGGGACCCCACATGCAGCGCAGGACGTTCTGGCAAAACTGAAATGTCTTCCAAATACCGGTTTCCGAGACCCCACAACCCGCAAATAATGGCGTGGAAGAACGCTTTCCATCGTTTCCACATCATCCGGGGGGGTTGATGGTTTCATGCTCTTGCACACACACACACACACACACACACACACACACACACACACACACACACACACACACACACACACACACGCACACATGCACACAAATGTGTGAGTGTGTGTGTGTGTGAGCGTGTGTGTGTACGTGTGTGTGTGTGTTTGTGTGTGTGTATGTGTGTGTGTGTGTGTGTGTGTGTGTTGGAGTAAGCCATGAAAAACATGTCGCAACAGGAAACGCTAACACCCCTCTTGATCATGCTCCGATTTAATACATCGGCACAACCCCCTTTAACCTTATCAGGCGAGCATGGGAATTACCCAGCCAATCAACCCGTCCTCTGGAATGCTACGTGACTTGCGCGGATCGTTGCTTATTCAGGTAGTTGCAAAAACAGACGACCAAAGGCATTGTCCTTGAGGGGTTCGGTAGCTTAGATAATAAATCCGTGTCGTGCTTTCGTGCCCTGTCTATTGGTACGGTCAACCAGAGGGTTTTAGTTGGTGAGGTTGCCTATTCTTTGTCCATCAGGTGAACGACCGCCAATGCTCAAATCGTCCTGCACGACCTATGGTCCTTACTTCAAAAATACTGCAACAGTAATGCACTCCGAATGAATGGGAATCAATCATAGGTGTACTATGAAGCCATTATATCTGGGTAATAATTATTTAGGGCAGGAGAGGGGTTCAGGGGGCAGTGGAGCAATCAGCCGTCCAGGTCGAAGGCCAATTCCCCAAGCTGTGAGAGCATCCCCCCCGGCCATCATATGATTGATCAGTACTGCGTTTTATAGATCAGGAAGAGACTAACTCTGAAGGAAGGTTCTAGGCACATTTGGGAGAAAAAAACGAATGAAGACGTAGAAGCATGGATAACAAAAAAATAAGGAAAAAATTAATAAGGACAAAAAAAGGGGAAAGATTCCAGGGAAGGACTTATCGCTATAGGATTTTGTAATCATCATCGTGCGCATCCGTGCAATCCCACAAGTGGTCGTCCGACCGGTGCTGATATGGAAATCGGCAATCCTGGGGCCCGATATTACATGCGGGGTTGCATGGGCGGAATACACGAAAGGGCCGAACGCTTTCTCCGGGGAATAGACTAAGGGGACAGGGGGAGGGGGAGGGGGAGGGGGTAAAAGCATGTGCGGCTACGAGGATAACCCTCCGGGACATTACCCATTCTAATCCCGCACCGAGGTACTTCCATAGGCAGTGGCCCGGCAGACGCCGTCGTGGAGATCGGCAGCTTCATCCTGGGCACTGCGCATGGGATTCCCTCGATATGGCAAGCGATCCTTCTTCAACCGAAAAGTACGAGAACTGCACGAAAAAAACTGCAGGAAACCAAAACCCGGCCGAGGACACAACCGATTCATGGAAGTTGCATACATGTGTGCTTCCATCGCTACATCACATGCACTCAGAAAGCCAAATACTGCGGATGATACCCGTTAAAGAGAGCCGGGGGTAGAGATGCCAGGCGGGAGAGAGAGAGGGGAGATCATTCATTCTAGCCCTGTACCCATGCAACACCATAGGCCGCAGCCTGGTGGAAATCGACGTGGAAATCAGCGATTCCCTCCCCTGGCGATGTGTGTGGAATTACATCGGTATGGCGAGTGGTCCCGTTACAGCTGAAAGGTGTGAGATCTTATCTACATGCATTGCATGAAGCAGAGATACAAACAACAACCCAATCGGTCCATGAGAGTGCCATATTACATACATGCGTGCACCATTCATTCAAGAAGCCAATCACTGTGGATGGTATCTGTCAACAAGAGACGGGGATGGAGAGGCGAGGCGGGAGAGAGCGTGAGAGAAAGAAAGGAGAGGGAGGTGAGGAGGTGAACGAAGAAGGGAGGGGGAGAAAGATATCGAGAGAGTGGGTAAGGGGAGAGAGAAAACAGGAAAGGAGGGGGAGGAGGAGGGGAGAGAGAGAGAATCATGGAAGGCAGGGGAGGGGGAGGAAATGACAAACTTTGGAAAAACGATTCGGTAAAAAAACTTATTAGATGCAAAAAAAAATATAATATCCCAATGGTAGTAAGTAGGTCCTCATCTGACAATACTGCCCCTCTTTCGGTCAAAGGGCTGAAGCAATCCACTCTTCCGACTTCTTCTCTGCACAATGCGCAAGCAGCACACGACTCATAACAGTGACAAACCCGGTTGCATCCCCAGAGGCAGCTCCGCATATTGTGGGAGGCTAGCCACGGCAACCAAGAGCAGGGAGGGTAGTGGCGATCGCTGAAGCGCTTTTCTGCCGCTAGCCACAAATACACGGCTTCATCAGAGGGGGACACCTGCAATTCGTCACACATGCTTGGGTAGCTGAAGCTTGGCTGATGGTGGTGGCACCTGCAGATGCAGTAAAAAGGCTAAAAACGCGAGAAATGCTAGCAGCGCAATGAACGCGAGAAGCGCATAGACAGACAACTCAATAGCCACGCCGACTCTCTCCTCGTCCCTCTGCTCACCCTGCAACGTCATCGCCCCGAGTGATAGCAGCTTACTCGCACACCAACGCAGTAGATTGAGGGGGAGGAATGAGAGGAGAAGACAAACGCACATTCCTTGCTCGTGCAAGCGCAGCGGTGTTCGGGCGACATGCGAGCAGACTCTCCTAACAGCAGCAGCAAAAAAAGACGCGATGCAAGCGCATGCGGGGGAAAGCGGGCAGATGACTATACCACGTCCTCGTTGTCGCCGATCAGTCGATCCACAAGGTCCTGATCCACCTGATAGTCCATGGCACACCTCGATAGTAGCCCGCAGCCGCTCCTTCGGTACCCTTCTGCCACCGCCCGTGAAACCAGAGCTCAAACAAAACCGGGCGAGCGTTTGGCCCGGCAAGTATACTCCGACCGAACAGAACGCCTGTGTTGCAATCGGAGGTGATGAGCCGACCTGGGGGTTCCCGGCCCTAAATAATCCTGGTGGTTCGTCATTATCCGAGCATCGCGGCGTGATCCGTCGTGGCCATCGAACCAAACAGTGGGCGCCAAGACCGAAAAAAGAGAAAAAAAAAAAAAAAAAAAAAAAAAAAAAAAAAAAAAAAAAAAAAAAAAAAAAAAAAAAAAAAAAAAAAAAAAAAAACACGGGAGGAACCTGGAAACGACTATATATGCGCAAAAAAGAAAAAAGAGGGAAAACATACGGTGTAGGCGAAGGCGGCGAATTTCGAAAATAATATTTCAAAAAAAATGACAAATTCAAAGTGAGGATGCGTCAAGGGGGGTGAGCGGAACCGGTGTCCTAATTGTTGGAGGGGTATCCTTTTAGCAATGCGCCTCCAAATGAGTGCCAGATCCATTGTTTGCGTTTTTGTGCAGATTCGTCATGCCATTCCTCCATTTTGTGTAGTTGCCTTTCTGATTCGCGAAACGGTGCAATTAGCCGCGTGTGTATAAAGCGTCTTTTGACGGGCATCGTCTCTTATCTTTCCGATGGAGGCATTACTGCCCACTTTCGGGAGTCAATCCTTCTTGAAGAGGCGCGTTTATTCGTCGTTTGTTGAAAAAAAAAAAAAAAAAAAACAGAAAAAAGAAAAGAAAAAAGGAAAGAAAGAAAGAAAGAAAAAGGAACCCCTTCTTTGCTTACTTTCCGTACCTCCTGTCCCCTCGACCTGTGGGTTCGTGTGGCTTACCAACCTCCAGCTGCTCCCCCTTCCCTTTTTCGTTCCTCTTATTCGTTGTAACCCCTGTATGCGTGTGTGTGTGTGTGTGTGTGTGTGTGTGTGTGTGTGTGTGTGTGTTGAAGAATCGACTTGAGACCACACTACCGGTTGTTTTACGCCTTCGCACCGGCGGCTGTTTACTTTATTTTCTTAACTCACTGCATGCAATTGTTTCGTTGATGATCGACATGTGGAATTCTTATGTGTGTCCCTTACTCAATCATTGGTCCGAACTCTCTGTCAGCAACACACGAACGTGGTGAAACACCAAAATAGGCTTCCCCTTGACACACCCACATGGACACCCCCCACACCCATCCCCCCCCCCCCCCCCCCCCCCCCCCCCCCCCCCCCCCCCCCCCCCCCCCCCCCTCCCCACACACACACACACACACACACACACACACACATGCATACAAGGGTACCAGCGATGGATGGGCAGGGAGGCGAATGGAGACGGGATGGCTGGCCTCGCAAGAATAAGGACCTTTTGTGCCAACGTTGTCCTCCTCGTTCTCTTTCGTCCTACTCTGTGGCGGTGCTTTTTCTTCACGATGTCCTTTTTCCTTTTTTGTTTCTCTTTTTCGTTTTGTTATTTCTGTCTTTTTTGCTTTTCTTTTGTTTTTTTTTCTTTTTTCTTTTTTCTTTTTTCTTCTTCCTTTTGTTTTTTTTTCCTCCACTCTGTTTCGGTTTTTTCCTTCACTTTTTTCTTTTCTTGATTAAAGCATTGCTCTAAAAAAAAACCGTGAACTAAGCCAGGACCATTTCCCATACCCTGTGGAATAGACCTCCCCGGAGAAGCAGGAGTAGGCGCCTATGGACTTAGAGAGCAGCTCACTCTTGGGTGGCGCCGAGGGATACTGGCCGGTGCGGGAGCCTCTGGCCGACGAGGCCTGTGGGGAACTTTTCCCTTTCGGACGTTGTCATCTCGGTGGATTTGTCCTTTGTCCCTTGTAGCTCCACTACTTCCTTCGCTACTGTTTTTTCTTTCTTCCTTTTTTTTCTTTTTTTGCTGTTTTTTTTTTTTTACTTTTTTTACTTTTTCTTTTTTTCTCCGTGGTCGTCCCTTTCAGATTCGACTAACAGATTAACGCACTAAACGGATGGACAGCGCGGGGCGTACTATACGGGGTAAGGACAGGGACTATATTAGGATTAGGCACTTGGTTACTATTCATCGGTCCACCGAGCGATTAGTGACTCTGACAGCACGAGGAGCTTGGGGCAGTCCGGTGTTGCGGGAGCTTCGTGGGACGAAATACGGCATGGACTTCTTTGCCGAGTGGGACCAGGAGGAGGAGCAGCGTGAGGAGGAGGAAGTGGTAACACACCTGGCGTGAAACCCTCCGTTTTGCCTTTCTGGCCAGGCTGGCCGTGCTTCAGCCTTGCGCTATGCACATCGCCGCGACATGCCCCGGTGCGACCACCGGACCTTGCCATTGCACCTTCTCGCCTGCACTGAACGCATATCTGGCTCTGTTGCTCCTTCTTGCCTTGCTGCCTAACCTGGCCATAGCAGGCCTGCTCTTCGCCACATGCCTTTCGGAGAGGGTGCTTCTACGAGCTTCGTCGAAGTGTTTTGCGACGCTCATCGCTGGCACTAACTTCTTCGTTTCTCTCCTTCTTGCAGGCTGCTGCTGCCTATTGTTTCTACTTGCTGCGGCCAACTGGCCGATCGACGCAGGCGGTTAGTGCGCGTAATTGATGATGGAGTCCAAGATGGCGACAGGGATGCGTCGCACGTCTTTTTAGCTTTTATTTCCTTTTTATCCTTCCTCTCCTTTCTCTACTTCATCTTTTCCCTCCCCCCCCCCCTTCTGTGTGGATTCTGCCCCCCTTGCCCCCCTTTCGCCCCTTCCCCGAACCTCACCCCCCCTCCCAATCCTTCATTCTCCTCTCGTAACGCCCCCCCGCGCCCTCCCTCGACCCCCCCGCCTTCCAAAGATCATGGAAGATGTCCTCTCTCTGATGACGCCCCAAATGGCATGGGGTAGAAAAGCGCTTTAGGGATTTGCCATGCCCTTCCTGCAAGATTCGGCGAGATGGTCTGTGCGGATACAGGAGCACATTGGACCTGGAGGAAAGAGCTGAAGCAGGATCTTCTTCCAGCTTCTTCCCCCTTCTTCCCCCTCCCCCCTTCTCCCTTCGTCATCACTTTTCGCCTTTCCCTTCTCTTGTTAGTCGTTGACGCAGTTACCTATGCGGATTTTGGCAATGGGGTGAACGAGGTTTGTCGTTTTTTTAAGCTATAATCGCATCCTTTTTTTCGCAAGATTTCTTGATATTATGTCCTTGTTTGGGTGGTGGTGGTGTCTACTTGGTCCTCTCTTCACCTCCCCCCGCTTCTTTTTATGAAAAATATGCCTTCCTCGTTACTCATTCTGCAGAAGTCAAGGGTTAAGAATCGATTTGGCATTTTTCCGAGTGTCGACGACATTGTACGTTTTGTGCGGACGCTACAATTTTCAAATTTCATAATCAAGAAAGAGGCTTCACCATAATCAAGAGAAATTGCGCCGCCGAGCTTCTTTCTTATTCTCTTTTCTCAACTTCCCTTTTCAACCTCATCTCCTTTGATTCTCGTTCTCTCCCCTCTCTTTCACCTAGGAAGCTGCTACGGGCCTGGTTAGATCTGGCAGATTTCCAAGTCACCTGTGCCAACGATATTTCGGCCAACTTCTACTGCCTTGCCGTTTGCATCGCCTGCATCAACCGGATGTCTTCCTACTCATGGGTGAAGAAAGGACTCATTTGTCTCACAACCAGTCTTTCTGCTCTGGCCACTTCTCCATTCCTCGCCTTCCCGATCAATGTTTTTTTCAAAGAGTTTTTCAATTCACTAGGAGAATAGGCGGTCGCGGGTCGACACCCTGCATCTTGAAGAGTTAGCAGATTGGGGACCCGGTTCCTGGTTTTGGTTTTTTAGGAAGAAGGTCTTAAGCAATCTCCTTCGTTACGTTCTTCACCCCCTCTTCCCCGTAGAAACATCCCCTCCCTTTAACCCGGATTTCCCCCATCTTTTCCTTTTCTCTAGCAACGGTGCTAAGAAGTGCTTCAGCTTCAGGGACGACTCTCGGCAGGATGCCGAAGAAGGCAGCCAAGCAACCTCCCCAACCCAGAAAGAAGAAGCCCGCTAAGTCCAAGATCGAGGAAGACTGATCTTCAGACCCCCCAACTCCACCTTCTCATCTTTCACTTCAACCACTCTTCTTGGTGACGAAGCCCCCCTCCAACCACTCGTCTCTAAATCAACCCGTCACCTCACCTCCCCCCAAGACTCCCATGCAGAAAAGGAAGCCCAATATCTTTAGGAATCTAGACCTCATTTTCTCCATCTTATTCGTCTTCTTCCTCCTTCATTTGTTCACTCTCTTCCTCCTCTTTCCCAAGTCGGCTCGTCATCTTTGCTTGCCTTAATTGTTTCAACTTAATAATTGTACCTATTCATGTAAGATGTTTTAAAACTTTTAAAAGACTGAAGGAGTGGTTTTTGTTATTTTAAGTGATGTATGCATTTGCCCGTTTTTCTACTCACCCTCTGAAATATCTTCATCTTTAGCCTTTTACTTAATATCTCGAGAAAAACCATTTTCGGTTTGCTTATCGTAGTGAGCAAAAAAAAAACAAAAAACAAAAATGATGTAAGAAAAATATGGAATGAAGATCGGTTCGTCAAATGCTTTCCTTATCTCACTCTTCATTTCACCAAACTCAATGCTCACTTGATTATCGTAATCATCCTTAAGGCTCTTATTCCTTTGCTTGTCAATAACCTTTAATCAAAAGGACACTTGATCGTCATTCTCCACCAATCACTTATCACTTCTACGGAGGATTGATCTATGGATCTTAGATTGAATCATTCGATCTTCCGATCGCTTGATTCCTTATTCCATTCATAGTAATCTTATGGATGTCTTTTCAACATCAACTTCCCCAGTCAATATCACGGATGATCTTGTTTCTGGTTTTCGTCTTTATACTACACCGCACTTAAAAAAAAAAAAAAAAAAAAAAGCAGGAGCGACTAGGCAACGATATGTGTGTTAAGGTTGGTTGTCTCTCATCACCATCTCTCACATGCATCACCACAGATATGTTTATAATTGTTCCTCGGTCTGAAATCTCAAAAAAAAAAAAAAAAAAAAACTGAAAATCAGACAGTAGTTACTTGGCAAGCACTTACGTGAAATGATTACTCAATTGTTGTTCTCGATCTTATCTGATCACAACTCAATTGGGTAATCACTCATTTTTATCTTCAACCCTTTAATCAACAGTATAAATCTCTTCAATCATCATCCTCTTCTCCTGCCTCTCTTCCCTCGCACATTCATGTCCGTATCTCCACACTTCTTACTCAGCAGCATGATCTTCTTCTCTGCTCCTACCGTACTACGTTGCTTTATTCTCAGAAACCAAAAAAAAAAAAAAAAAAAAAAGGAAAAGAGGAGTGGTGAGGCAAATGATGTATGATGAATTTTAACCTTAGTGTTTGTCTTATGATTCCTCACTTGTTGTCCGCTAACTTTTTCTCGTATCTCAAATCACTAAACGTAGATTCTTCAACTAAGACCTATACTCAACTCAGTGAATGTCCTCAATCACCATTCTCCTCCCCGACATTAACACCAGTTGCCTTAATTTCCACAAAAAAAAAAAAAAAAAAAAAAAACGGTGGCGCGTGGTGGCAACCGAGCACCCCTCCCTCCATTATGGTTATCTACATCAAATCTACTCTACTGTCGTCCGATTGTTGGGATCATCGTCAACCCTCATTGCTTCACAAGTCTCTTCTTAAAAAATAATAATAATAATAAATAAAAAAGTTTGTTTATATTATCATTCGTTTGCTCAGCCTTTTGGATCTGCATACAGTTTTGACAACACCAATCAGATCGGTGAACCGATCTTCACTAAGGAAACCATCACCTTTTAATCCGTCTGGAACTTTGTCTGCAATCGACTATCTGCTCTCTTAAAAATTATCCCTCATCACAAAAAGATTGACCAACCATCCTTTCTTGGGATCACCACACCAACCCGTTACCTCCCGACCTTTTCTTGGATCTTGATGCTTGCCCAAATCCAGAACACCCCTATAACGAAGAATTATCTCCTTATCCAGTCTGTCTATTTAATGTTTCAATATATATATATATATATATATATATATATATATATATATATATATANTTTAATGTTTCAATATATATATATATATATATATATATATATATATATATATATATATATATATATATATATATATATATATATATATATATATATATGACCAAACTACGACGCAACGAAGGTTGGACTTTGTAATTGCACTTGAGGGAAAAAGAGTCGATAATGCTGAATGAATATGACCTTCGTTTCGAGTCCGGTGAGGTTAAGTGGGGTGTGTTGCATTGGAGGGATTGTCTGAAGTGCAATTACAAACTGTTTTTCGTGACTGCGCCGAAGTTACACCTTTATATATAATCATGCCGAAAGCAAGTCATGCAGAATAAAGCAATTTGTTACTCTCCAGTCTTCCTCGAATCTTTGTGGCAATCCACTTAAATTTTATTTGCGTACTCGTTCATGTGCTTGCAACCAACCCGTTATCTCATTTTTTCCCTTTTTTAACTCGACCTCACTCCAACCACTATCTTTTATGCTTTGCAAAAGAGCCACAAATAAGTGATCAGAAGCATAAAACTGCTCTGTAAAGTTATATTACAACTGTCTCTGTAGACTGACACCGACCTTATCCCCAGTCATCTGCATCATTACTTAAAATGTATTCATTCATGAGCTTTCTCGATTAACCCGCTACCCCACTTGTTAATCACATATCCTTAAAAAAAAAAAGAAAAAAAAAAAGGAAAGAAATAAAAAACAAATACAAGTGCAATGTTGCTTCATCATCTCTTTGAAACTTTCTTTCCACACCTATTCCCTGTACCTTATACTACTAGTAATTAATAAGGGAGCAAGAATGTCAAGACTAGTGCAACTGAATTCACTGGTTTCAAAATTTTTATGAATTGTTTCAATCCTTTTGCGGTGATGTCACACAATATGGAAGACTCCTTCACCATTATGATGTTTGCAAACCTGTTGCTAGCTCCTTTCTTCCTACTCTACAATCTTCTCTTTACCTTTACCCGCAACCCCCTTCTCGTCAATAATTTTCCTTTGCTCGCAATATCAATAATAATCCCAGTTTTCCTTTTCATATGTATGGTTATTCTTTTTTTACTAGTGACTCTTTTTTTTCCCAAAATCTACTAACGCATCAAAGACTCCTGAAACAGTCAGACAGTTAGCGTTGCGATAGTCAATTTCATACCATAAATTTAGTAAAAAAAAAACAAAAACAATAAATACAGTATCATCCTTGTCTTTGAAAGCATAAGCATAACATTCTTTTATTCCAAACAAATCAATTTTGTTTCACTTTTTCATTTTTTCACGCAACCAAAAAAAAAAAAAAAAAAAAAAAAACACATATCGCGAGTAATTTTCAGCAATGTTAAATGCCTACACTTCCCCTTTCTGCTAAAAAAGAAAAAAAGAAAAAAAGAAAAAAAGAAAAAAAAAACACAATCTACCAAAATTTATATTATTTTTCGTTTCGTCTTTAATTTGATCAATCATATTCTTATTCGCAACACAAAGCACTTAATTGAAATGAATTTGTTAAACCACCAGTACACATGCACCTAAAATCCCGAACCTACCTGTCCACTGCGCGCCACTAATTTTCGAGCCTTCTGCGTGAGGGTACCTGGGATTTTCGGAAGTGGCACGGGTGGCGCTGGTCTGCCTGAACCGAAAAAAAAAAAAAGGAGCAAACACCAGAGAGCAATGATGTCGTGAACGTCATGTAGGCCATAAGCATATTATCACTTTCCTGAATGCATCTGACCACTAGTACAGGGAGCGGGAAATGTTGTTGTTTCTCCTTTTTTTCTCGTTTTGTTTTTTTTTCTCCTGGCCCTGCCAGCAAGGCAACGCATATTCCTCTTGCTCAAAACGCCCTTGCTGAGGGCATACTCACACTAACCACGTTCAAATGCATCCAACCAATTTCACGGGCAAAGCATTGTTGGTTTGTTTTTTTTTTTTKTTTTTTTTTAGAGTCTGACAGTTTTGCTCCCCGAGTTCTCCTCACTGGGGGCAAACTCACACGAGTACTCCAAAAAATGTATCCAACAGCAATCACGGCCAAAAACTTTTTTTTTTTTTTTTCAGAGTCCGACAGTTCTGCTCCCCGTGTTCTACATTCTGCTGAAATGCCCTCACTGAGGGCAAACTTCTCTGCATCGTCAATTAAATCGAAAAGAGTATTTCCATTTCCTTTACTTTTGCAGATGGATCCTATTCTACTTGCCTATCTCAACGCATCTGGCCCTCAACCCCTTATTGGTCAGGAAGTCCTCGAAGTCCTCCCCATTTTTCCCCCCACCTTCATTCCTGTTAAAATTCTCAATTGGATTAACCCAACTTCTCGTTTACCTTAGGACCTCATGTTCTTCGTCCAACCACTCAATTTGACTTCTCACTATAAAATCAACTCCTTCGCCATCAAGATCAACGCAACCCTCGCTTCAGCTCCCTTAACTCCACAACCCTTGACAATTTTTCCACATCACCACTCAACACCCCCCCTCTCCGTCTTACCTAACCTACCTACAACACCTCATCCCCACTTCCCTCACACCTCCCAACCTCATCTTAACAACCCGCAAAACCCTCCTCCTGCAAATTTTGTTTCCCTGCATCATCAACCTGCTACAGTCTCCTTAGAACAATTCGAGCAACTCAAAAGCATGTTCTACGAGCAGCAAAGAAAAGCCAAAGCCGCGACTGAAGCCTTCATGCAACAGCTTGCCAAGAAAGAAGAAGAGGGACAAGTATCCAACGAATTATATCAAAAGTTAACCTCCGAACTAAATGCTTCCAAGTCTCGCATCGAGGACAAATCCACACCCTCCTATGGAGAGTTTCAAGCTTGGTTTAAACTTTTTTCAGCACCAGTATGGCATTACCAAATCAAGGCAGTCATCAGATTTCATACAGTAGACCTTAACTATCGCCATTGACCTTTTGGGAAGGCAATGTCAAGCGATTTCTCCTCTCGTGTCAGCTCACTTGCCGAGGACTGCGTTGACCATCGAATACCCAAGGAGGTCAAAGCGATTATCAACAAGGTCATAAGGGAGGGGATGGAGGAGGCACTTCCCATTGTCAAGTCTAAATACAATTACTGCTTAAGCATCGCAAAAAGAGACTCTCCAAGGTAAGTTAAGGGCTATCGTTCAAATTTTTTCTTGCCCCGGATCGCTAATAGGTCCACGCCATTCGCACCGATTATGAGTCCAAGAACATTGACAGCTCGAAGCCCTCCACTTTGGGCAACAACAATCACCCAGCCTAGTCACCATTTCCCGTTACCATCAGTTTCTCAAATACTGTCTAACCTCACCTTACCCCCTTCATCAACCGATCTCCAGCTAACTCTCTTTGCTCTTCAAGAACCTTCAGCTTGGCTCCGTAACCCAGATAATTTCTTCGCTTTCTCAACCTCCTCCTCCATCTCAAATTGGAAATCTCTTCTCTCCTCATCCACTAGAAGACACTCACATTCTGTCCTTCAATGGATCCAGCATAGAGTTCACGTGCACTTCATCGGCACCAAGCATATCTAAGTCACAAACATCATTGAAGTAAGAAGAATGTTGAAGCATTTTTTTTCTTCATAAGAGTTTAAGAGAGCCCAGACTCCAATGTACTAAACGTCCTCCTGCTTTTATACCAAACCACTCTCTCCTTCCCCACCATTATGATTTTATCACTTCCACTATTTCTTTACTTCTTGTTAACGACGTGATTGAGCTCTCCCCTTCTCCAATCGTGGTCAACCCTGTTTTTGCTACTGAAAGTTCCTCAAATATTCATTCTGGACGTAAGATTTGTAAACCTGTTCCTATCTTTTCCTGAATTTCACTATGAATCCATTGATGACATCGTAAACCCTCTCTCTGACTCTCAAACCCAAGACTTTCTCTCTTGCTTTGATATTCAAAACGACTACTACCATATTCTTGTTCACCTTCTTCACAGACCATAACTCGCTTTCTGTTGGAACAACTTTTGCTATCAATTCACAACTCTTTGTTTTGGAATATCTTCCGCCTGTTGGATTTTCACTACCGTAATGTACGAAATCATGGTGGAAATGCGCATCCGTCATGTTCTCATTGCCTCTTACATAGATGACTCTGCTCTCACAAACCATGACCTTCGACACCTTATCTGGCAAAAATTCAATTACGTAGCACTTCTCCACAGAGGTGAGATATGAAAAATAACTCTCGAATGAATGACACACTCGAATGAAGGCACTCGAAATGAAACTTGAATGACAAAGTCCACGTCAGCAAAGACCCACATCGCGGGATGTCCAATAGGAAGAAGTCACATCATGTACGTCTCATCCCGTATCGCCCCCCTCGCTTCTATCCGACAACCCCAATAACCACCATTCATTCCGACAAACAGTTGGGCGACTGTCATCGCCAGCTAACGCAGATAGCGCTGGTTGGAGACGACAGTCCAGGCAAGTCGGTTGAAGAGGACTAGCAAAACGACCTACTTACTATTAATAGTTTATCCCTATTCCTCATGTCCCACTAAACTAGTAGTGAACTGCCACAAACCTTGGTTCGCGCGAAGTTGTTAACTGTCATCCCAACAAATTTGTCGGGGAACCCTTTGGCCCGATACTCCTTTTGCAGAGTTAGCACCTGCTTGGGAATATTAGTACGGATCGTAGTGTTGCAATTAATCCGATGTAACCAACCGGTAATACCGACCAGTTTTTCCTTGCGACTTGTCCAGGAATGGACGTCCTGGTCTGTCCTGAAGACCATGTTCCCAGTAGACCACATTGTCCCTTCGGTTTTTGTCGTTTGTGTGCTGCCCAGGTACGGAAAATCTTGTCCGACCTCCATTCTGCATCCCAGAAACTTCCAGACCCCTGTTTTGTCGTCCGTACGTTTAAGGGTCAGTTCTTTCGGTTAGCAGTGTTCAAATTTCTTCCGGATGTGATTTGCCGCGTCCAAAGTCCTATAGTTTCCTTTCTGGCAGGCCAAAAATACTGACACATCGTCCTTTAAGCGGACACCAAAAACCAGTTTCCGATCGCTACCCAAAATCACTAGAAACCGTCACTCCGCATGAGCACACATAATGCATGCGAGTGGCGAACTGATACTTTTTCCAATGGGAATCCCAAAAGCTTGTTGTAGCAGAATATCGGAGGCGCGTGAATACGTATGAGATAACTTGAAATCAATAAAGCGTCGAATGTCCTCCAGATCCACCCTCCACCATCCATCCACAGACTCCCGACGGTGGCACCGTGTCCTCTAGGATTAACCTGTAGTGACGTTTTTTCTTGAAAGCAATACAAAATTCAATCCAACGCTCTACGAATCTCATAATGCAATAATCTACTATAACACATCTTTAATATCATACGATGCTGCCATGACTTGACTATCTGTGTATGCCTTTCTCATCTGGTTATTCGCGACTTTCAACCTATCAGCCAGTGATCCCATCGAAGGAAGATTGAAATGGCAGTTACGAGGGAATGCATTCAGCAATAGATTCAGTCCTTTGGATATTTTTCGGCAAATGTGATACGTCGGTTTAGTGTACGTAGGACAGATTGCCCTGAAACGGGAGAGGTCCTTTTGTTTAGGAAGGACATACGCGTTTTCAACTTTCCCTTTACTATTCCACTTCCCCAACTTACCTAAATCAGATCGGACAAAATCATTGCGAACCTTTGCCCATAACTTTTCCTCACTCATCGAAACAATCCTGTAACATGTGTTACAATAAAATATTTCACCCATTGCTTCCCTGTACAATTTAGGGCAGATTAGCACAATTTTCCCCGAATTTCAGTCAACTGGACAAAAGACGAAATCAACATACTTATTTTTAAATGCGATGACTTCATTCATACTAAATTCTTGACATCGGGTTACTGAGTCATTCAAACACTGGCCGGCTTCCTCAACACTAATGCTAACAAATATATTAGGTTCAGATTTCCAAATTGCGAAGGACTCGGACAATTCCTTAGACAACAAATCCGCCCGAAATTTCTTTCGAACTCTTGGTATATTGCGACCATTGTGCATGCCACTTGGCACTCCTTGAACTTTCCACAGTCTACATCTTACATGTCCCCCAACCCGGGGGAGATCATACTTTGTGCAAGTGCAGGTCTGCACTTCCTTTGAGGTGACCTTACGATGATTACACAGAATATCAGCGACAAATGGATTTCTGGTCCAAACTGCCTTGATTTTTCTCTGAAAATGTTGGTAACAATAGGAGGTAGTCCAATTTGTCTAATCTTCGAGTCACACAATCGCCGCTCCCCGACTAGGCTGACTCTTTCATCGTATCGCACCTTCGTTACTAATGGTGTCCTGATATTCAAACTATATCCTCTGTTGATGCCGCCAGATAAAATTTGTCTGTGTCATTGCCGGGTATCTTTACAATTAAATCCCTTAGTTGTCTGCAGTAGTTGAGTCAAAAAATTCAGATCACGAGTGTACAGTTCCTCATGCTTCTGGGAATGCTTAAGCACGGTCACTAAGAAGGTGTAATTCCGATTGTTATGCTTTCTCCATTTCTTTAGGTACGACACCTGAATCTTTTTTCCCTTCTTGATCGCAGACTTACATTGTCTTAACAATTGTTTTTCCCATCGACAATAACCTCGAAATTCCTGAATACATGTTTCACATTTTTCCATCGCTCGCACTATATGCTCCCTCCCTCAAATTTGAGAACGAATTTTCAATGGCTATTACTTTCTTGCTCATATAACTTTTGTAGTACTTTGACTGACCCTATCGCAACATCCTCCACTTTAACACGAACAACATCCTTCGATCCCTTCCTAACATCGTCCTTCGATTCTTGTGGCTTCCTTAATCTGGCACTGGTCCCTTTGTGTCGTTCCTTCCTTCCACGCTGTTTCTTGTGTGGCTGTTTTCGAGTCCGTTTTTTTCTCTTACATCCACGGACATTCAAACTCGACGACCAGCTCCGTATCAGAAGATCCTCGAGGCTAAGAAGATTCTTAGCATCATCCTTCAAAACCGGGATTAGGACATACGAGTGCAACCCAAAGCGTTCTAACTATCTATGGAAGTGTGTTTCCATATTGCATACCACGGTACTCCTATTGCGATGCTCGGACCATCTGACGTTCAGACTCCTTTCGGTCTTACCAACATACGTAGCCCTACACCAAGGGGAGACACCCACATATACGCAACACTCGGGGTCATCGAAAGCATTAGGATCGTTATCTAACAGCTCCGACCAATATTGCACAAACTTCGAAAGCCAAGGAATACATCCCCGTAGGGTAAGAGCAATCAGTACCCATCTAAACAAAGATTGGAGCTCCTTCTTAATAGGACAGTTAAGTTTCCGTAGATTAGCTAGCACCCGACAATGTTTCCACCATACTTTCACACTCTTACCCTTTCATGTTAATTTCTCCTTGCTGGAAGTTTTCGATTCTTAAGTCTCGGTTTCATCCAGACTCTCACTTGATTTCTCGGATGTAGTTTCACCGTGTTCTTTAACGCAGGCTGAATTGCTTCGTTCGTACCCTCATAAGCCACTTGCACACGATGTTCAGCCAAAGTTGTGACCGCTTGCGGCTTCCGAATATATGGTACGCTGACCTGCTTACACATGCGTTGTATCTGACGATAGTCTAGGCTGTCCAGATGTCTGGATGTTTCATCCATGAACTGCTGGCAAGCACCATGTCCCAGTCCAGTTGCTCCTCCTTTCTTAATGGGATCACTCTTCTCTCGCAGCTTACACATGGTGACAGGTTGAAGTCCCTTCTTCATCTTCTTAGCCGATCTGCCTGCTAGTGGAGGCCGTCCTCGAGAGTGACAATGCAGTGGAGTCACGTTAGGACTTGATTGAGAAAGAGATTATTCCTCCCCCATCGTAGGCGAATGCCTCTTTTTGTCAGATATACAAATTGTACGAGTCTTTCGACTGATCTCCGATATATTGTCCTCCGAATCAGGTCCATGAGCTGCATGTCGGTGCTTCGCTCTCCTATTCGCCCGCCGCATACATCTGCGAGTCTTCTTGTACTCCAGAGTGCTCTCCTCTTGAACTGTTTCAGTATCTTTCCCCCATCTTCTTGAAAATTGCATATCCACAATGCGCGACAGTCTTTCGTCATTTTCCTGTTGTTCACACCGTTTCTTCTCCTCCTTCTTTCGTCTTTTTTCCTCCTCCATCACCCTTTCTCGTTCAAGTGTAGCATGCTCTTCCGCTTATTTTTCTTTTGCGAGCTTCTCTTCGCATTCGGCTACCAACAAGTTAACCAAGTCACAGATGTTATCGCGCTCTCTTTGGTCTCGATGTTTGAAGTCCGCTGACGGAGTTCGCTTCGTTGGTTACCCATTGTCTACGAGGTGGTGACACAAATCTCCCTCGGTACTGACGGGGGGCTTCTCCCTTTGACGATTCGCCAGCCTCCCTTCCTTCCATCACTTCAAATCGATCCTTCCAGTAAAGTTCACAATCTCTCGCATAGTGATCAAATAACTTACAACTGTAACATACTGGGGGATTCCAATGTGTGTCGTCACCACCGCTGCCGCCACCTTGTTGGCTTGATGAGGCCATAATAGGTGACGTATAATTCCTCGTCTCCAATTGTGGCTACGGAGCCATAGTCACGTATCGTATCGACATCCAGCGCCAAACGTATCGTGACACAATCTAACTTGACCACCAGATGTGAAGTATCAATCCCCCGCCGGTTACCAAACGCTTCAAAAAAGGTGAGATATGAAAAAGAACACTGGAATGAATGACAAACTCGAATGAAGGCACTCAAAATGAAACGCAAATGACAAAGTCCATGTCAGCAAAGAACCGCGTCGCGGGATGTCCAATACGAAGAAGTCACATCATGTACGTCTCATCCCGTATTGCCACCCTCACTTTTATCCAACAACCCCAAGAACCACTGTTCATTCCGACAAACATTTGGGCGATTGTCATCACCAGCTAACGCAGAGAGCGCTGGTTGGAGACGACAATCCAGACAAGTCAGTTGAAGAGGACTAGCAAAACGGTCTACTTACTATTAATAGGTTATCTCTATTCCCATTGTCCCACTAAACTAGCAGTGAACTGCCACATGCGGTCCTTGGTTCGCGCAAAGTTGTCAACTGTCGTCCCAACAAATTTGTCCTGGAACCCTTTGGCCCGATACTCCTTTCGCACAGTCAGCACCTGCGTGGGAACATTAGTGCGGACCGTAGTGTTGCGATCAATCTGATGTAGCCAACCGGTAATACCGACCAGTTTCTGCTTTCGACTTGTCCAGGAATGGAATTCCTGCTCCGTCTTGAAGACCACGTTCCCGGTAGACCACATTGTCCTTTCGTTCTTTGTTGTTTCTGTGTTGCCCTGGTACGAAAAATTATGTCTGACCTCCATTCTGCATCCCAGAAACTTCCAGACCCCTGTTTTGTCGTTTGTACATTTAAGGGTCAGTTCTCTCGGGTACCAGTGTTCGGATTTCTTCCGAATGCGATTGGCTGCGCCCAAAGTCCTATAGTTTCCTTTCTGGTAGACCAAAAATACTGAGACATCGTCCATCAAGCGGACACCCAAAACCAGTTTTCGATCACTACCCAAAGTCACCAGAAACCTTGTTTTTTTTCTTAGTCTTACCAAATGCACTTTTCTTCCCTCCTTGTCTATAAAGTTTCTCGGATTTATCATAGACTCTCACCATAAATGCATCAGGGTACCAGAGGACAACGCAACTAAGATACTCAAACTCATCAGCATAGTCTCAGTCTTGCAACCATCAAGCAGGACCCTTGTAAGCCTCACCGAAAAAAATGATCTCACTTTCAAAAACTTTCCTCCCTGCACCTCTCTTTACCTCTTCTCTCTACGATTCTATCACCCCTTCTAATTCGGACTCTCCAGCCATATTATCAAACAATCTTATCGTCGACCTACTATGGTGGCTTCACAACCTTCCTTCTTTACCCGGTGGGTTGTGGACTATTCGCGAGTCAACCTGCTCAATCATCATCGACGTTTCCGCTTCCCGGATTGGTGTCATTATCTCCTCCAAATCCGAACCATCCATTATTTTCAACCAATGCCTTCCTCAAGAACTGTTACAAACTTCGTCAACACATAGGGAACTCTTCGCCATTTTTTAAACTTTCCTTTTTTTTGGAATCACAACATCCGCACCTTCTGTCATCTTCCTCCATTAGACTATGCTCCGACAGTCAATCAACAATAGTCCTCTTATCCAGACTACAATCAACAGATCCAACCTTCAACCCTTGGCTCCGTCAAATCACATCCATACTTGCTTGTCATGACACACTTCTGTCACCACTCTGGATTCCAAGAACTCTGAATAAGGATGCTGATCTCATCTCCAAAACAGAAGATAATACCGACTGGGGAATATCAACTCATGTTAAGCATGATATCTTCTCTACCATCGGAGCACCCGCCATCGACCTCTTCGCTTCGGATTATCACCACACCACTTCAATCGTCATCTCACGCACGTGGTCCAGAAAAGCAGTTTTCATCGATGCACTCTCTATTGATTGGAACTCACTTCCTTTTGAACCATACAAATGTTTTTTTCCTCCCACCGCCCTTCTCCATCATGCTATTTCTAGAGCTTTGCACTCCCCTGCCTCCTACCTTCTCATTTTCCCTTCCTCAAACAAAGCCAATTGGCTTCCCCGAATCCTCTCACTTAACATCTCTCATTCATTTATAATCCCAAAATATGAATTCTCTTGAATTTCTAGCCCAGGTCCACCATTCCTGCCCAAACCTTGCCACCATTGGTCTCTCCGCAATCTTCTTCTTAACCAGATTGACTCACAGTTGAAGGCCCCGATTGTTCAGTTGCAGACTTCTCCCTTGGACCTGATGCTGTCTGGGTACCTGCATACAAACAAGTGTGTGTGCTTGACCTGCCGCCTGGGCTAGGTACCTTTGGACTTTGACTGTTGGGATCTCAACAGTTGACTAAAGTCAACTGTCACTTTGTCACATGCCCAGGCCCTGAATTCGTGAAGGGCCTTTTCTGCCCTTGTTCGCCCTGGGTTGAGGGCGGCCAAGTAGGCCCTTTGATGACCCTAAGTTCCGCCAGACATATGGCATGGGTTATTGCAATTTTAACAAAGGCTCTTGGCACTTGAACACTTGGCTAGGCTGGCCCCAAGGACCCCCCGTACCACCCACCCGCTCATTTGGCTAGAGGACCGCTTCTGGAAAATCCCACGCAAGCTCCCATATGATGAGCCAGAGGAAGGGAGCCAGCCGCTGGACACCTTCTGGCCTTCCCTGCTACAAACTTGGCGCAAACTCCCAGTCCCAGACAGGACCCAGCCCGACCGATGGGAGGAGGTCTATCGACAACCCCTCTTTGGCAACAGATGGGTGAGAGACACGAGGGGCCACGTGATGATTAGCTCAACCCCCCCGTGGAAGAACTGGGTTAAACACGGGATACTCCGAGTGGGGGACCTTTGGGACAACGAAAGGCATGACTAGAAGATAGGGGACCAGCTGTGAATGACCCTGCGGTATTACCACCATGTAGAAGATTCATTGGCCGTTCTCATTGAAGCCATTCCATTGGAATGGTACCGGATCCTCAGATGAGGTCCCACCTTGAGAGAGGGGGACTGGGTGACAGCTAATGGGTTCCCGCAACAGATTGGCTTGATACATATGATTTCTTCTCATATGGTCCTGACGGAGAACTACAATATCACAAAAATCAATACTCTCCAAGGGAGTGAGGTGCCCTTCGAATGGAGGAATAGAACATCGCTTTATCGAGTGAGGATTATTGAGGAGAAGGGACAGAAGGTGGCTTTCCAGCCAGACATCCCCATTCAGGACTTGGCCCTAGATCCGGTGGAATGGGCCTGGCAGCCCCCTCAAAAGAGGGGAGCCCCTAAGCCCGACCCTATCAGCCTACGCCGGCTGACAGTTAAATCAACATATAAACTGCTTCGACCCAAGAGGCACTTGAGGGATATGATCAACGATAGATGGGCCAGACAACTGAACATTGATCGTTCCCTTTTGTCACCAATCCAATGATTCAAGGAGCAAAAACATAGGCCTATGAAGATTACCTCCCTGCAGTGCAGATTGCCCACCGTTGCCTGCCAACTGATGACTGGCTAACCGATCGTACGAACCTTGAGCAAAGAGGCCTGTTGCTTCCATGGTGCCAGCACTGCCAGAACCTTTTCCCCTTCCACAAGAAGGCAGAGACTATTGAGCACATCTTTATGCAGTGCCCGGTCGCTCAATATATATGGAGGTAGTGGGATCGTATCTGGCGGAAAATGGAACCAGATACTCCCTGGCCCTAGACATGGCAAGCCATATTCACCGGACGTTGGCCCCTGGCAAGGACAGCCACGCCCTTTATAGAAAATATGTACAGAGTTGGAAGGAGGGCGGTGATGTGGGCATTCAAGTGGCAGAGGTGCACCCTGGCCATGGAAAAGGTAAGGGTGGAAGGTTAAGAGATCATAGAGCAAATACAGCAGCAAATACACCTAGACCTTACACGTAGATGGTTGGATACAAAATCACAGCTAGACCTCCTTCTGCAGGCTTGGGACGTCAAGAGAAGGATTTCAGTTTTTTGCAGAGACTGGGTAGGGGAGGAAAGAGAAGGTTGGATTGCAAAGGTGGTATGGAGTGGAGATCATGGAGAGGAGATGAGGGACTTGGAAGAGACGAAAGACTATAGGCTAGTGTTTAAGGACTGGACTAATATAGAGCCCACATTCCCATTACGCCCTCCCTCAGACTTCCCGAACCCCTTCTCACCCCACGCCCTGTCCCTGGTGGAGCTTTGGTCCTGATCCTATCATCCTATCATTCCAACTCTACTCCCCACTGAACTGTACTCTCCACTGACAACCTCGAGGAACCTCTCCTCAGTGCCCCCTGGGGAGAACCTCGCCCATCTACAAAATGCAGTCTTCATAGGCAAGTCAGAAGGTCGGGGTTTGGAAGCAAGCAGCTGGTGATAGCACCAGTCCTTATTTTTCTATCTGGCGCCCTCCCTCTGAGGGTGAAGAGATACAGAGGCAACAACAAATTCACACAAGGCACCAGCAAGTTCACACAGTTTAAACAGGTCTGCTCAGTTAATTCCCTGCTCCGCAGGGCAATCAATGCTGGCAGGCAATAATAGTTTTCATTCCCACAAAAAGATGATATTGCAGTTCTTACAGATGCCTTTTGGCTTCCACATAAGCCCGCCCAATTAATCCCCTGATGCAGCAGGGCAATCAATGTTGGCAGGCTGATCTTCACGTACATTCTTTTCATGTAAATTGGGACGCTGGATCCGATTTCCAGCAGGTGATGCTCCCCACCAATAGATGGAGTCTCCCCGCCGGTGGTAGTGCTGTCTGCTCGTATCAGCAACACTAAACATTGGAAGGGGTGTTTTCTTTAAAATAAAATAAAAATAAAAATAAAAAATAAAAAACAAGGGTCAGTTTTTAACCAGGCAAGGGTCAGTTCATATAAGAGAGGCGGTCTTCCAGCCAAAACAAAAACAGGCCAAAAAACAAAAACAGGCCCAAGAAAAAAAACCATTCCTCCTGTTGTGCATTGGTACCCAGCAACTTCCGACGAAATAAAAAACAGATAAAAAAAAAAAACAAAAAAAAAATAAAAAAACCCATAATTTTTTTTAATTTTTTTTAATTATAACTTTATATTTATCAAAATGTCATTGGAAGAGGCCGGGGACCTCACATTTCTACCTGGTCGAAACTGTTGATGGAAAACGGGTCCAGCGTTCCTTTGGGCTAAGCTGGAAAACAGGTTCAGCGTCCCTTATCTCTTAAGCAGTGCTAAACACCGAAATAATCGAGTCCAAATGAGTGCAGGCATAGCACTGCACTAACATGCGAACCGGTCTTATCTTAAAGTAATATAATTGAGAAAAAAACAGAAAGGACTGTACATCTTCTATTTACAGTATATACAAAACAACATTTGAAAATAAATCAATCGGGCTCAATGGCCCAGGATCTTCTTGCTTCCAGCAACCTGGAGAAAATCAGTCTGCCTTCCTGATCTGGGATTGCCCAACAGTATTCCTTGTTCCAAATTTTGTCGAAGACTTGTCGACATTGATCCTTACTGAGCTTGCCCTTGCAAACTTTCCGCCAGTCCGCCAGGATGATATGAATTACTCCTGCTTTGAATTCAGCCTTCACTCTGTCCAAAGAAGGGGTGGAGTCGCTGAACCTGACCCTGTTGCATTCTTTTCACATACACCAGAGGCCAAGGATTCTGAAGGTTCGGATTACTTGGGGAAGGGATAAGTCCACTCCTCCCAATATAAGTCTTTTATACCATTGCATGTTCGTTCCGGAATCCTTGTATGCTGTTTTCCACTCTTCTTACCACCAAGCCCATAATTTCTGGGCCATTTCACATTCCCACCAGATGTGTGCTTGATCCTCGAGTTGTTGATTTGAACAGGTGGCACAAAAGAGGCTAACCTCCATTCTCCTGGACACACACCACTTGTCTATGGGGATACTTTGATGGGTGATGAGTCATTCGAGAGTGGCATGTTTGACAGCTTGGTACTTCTTGATTTGCTTCCCAAAAGTCTAGGCCCAATCAATGTTGCATCGAGGCAGATCTTGCTGCAGCTGTGCTTTGTCCCACGATCCTTTAACAGAGACATAGAGCTCATTAGCTCTCGTCCTCAGTCTATATCCTAGAGAGGGTGAATAGTCTGAGATGGCTATTGTGGATAGGTTTTGTGAGGTGTTTACCCACCCAAAGGAGAGAGGATCAACCTTGGAAAGGGAACGAGAGTTAAGTGCTGCCAAATCTGTTTCCTTCTTTGTCAACAATTTTTTCTTGACTTCCCATTCCGAGCCCAAAACTGTGAATTCGTCCAACACCTCTTCTATCCTCCAATATTTATGTGGGTCTGCTATCTCTGTGGTCCAAGTGCCAACGGGCCAGTGTGAGCTTCTCAACAGGCCGTACCAATGTTGAAGGACTGCGTTGCGAATTAAGATAAGACAAGTATGAACATGACTTGGGTTGCCCAAAATGTCAGGGAGAACACTTACTTCCTTCCAATCCATTCTCTCTGTGTACCAGATATGTTTGATTTGAAAGATTCCTTTTTGGATCCATTTCATACCGAAACCACCGCTGCTGAATGTGATCTTGAGAGATCCCCCGTCCGAGCGTCTTATGGCCGGATTTTCAAAGAGTGGTTGTACCAAGATCTTATCCCTCGTTTTGGGATGGGAGATCAAGGAGGGGAAGATAGTCTTCCAGGCCTGAATGACTGTATTTCAGAATTCACTTTGCATCCTCTTTGCGAAGAACAATTTGAAAAGAAAGCAGAACCAGACATGTTCCAGGTTCGACAGACCCCACTCCTCAGCGAGAATGTGTTCGGCCAGCTGCATCCATGGAAGATTTTTCTGACACAGTATACCTTTAATTACCCATTTACACAGTAAGGCTTGATTCTGCGTTATCAGGTCCAGGACGCCGAGACCACCATCATTTTTTTTTCTGTGTAGTTTTCCATCAAGCTACCTTTGGGAGTGCATTACCGCATTCAACCGTGTCTTTCCATAAATAGTTGGTGAAAACCTTTTTTATACGCTTTGCAGAGCTTGGAGATAAGGCTTCGACAGTGAGTACATACCATAGAGTGGAGAACACCACTGCATTCAAAACCATAGCTCTACCAAAGAGGGAAATGGACCAAAATTTAGACCAAACCCCCAGTTTGTTAAGTGCTTTCTCCTCCAGTAGGGAGTTTTGTTTGTTCTGATGATCCGAGAATGAGATCTCAACTCCAAGGAACCTCTCAGAGAAACCACAGTCCTTTCTGACCATTCCAAGGTCTAATGTCAAGGGAGCTTGGTCTCTGGATAGGATCACTGACTTGTTCCAACTTACCTTGGCTTCGGATGCCTTTTCAAAAAGACTAAGGCATTCTGCTACTCCTGTCAGGGAGGGAAGAGAGTTCTGGGAAATTACTGAAAAATCATCAGCTAAGGCTGAGGCGCGTTGCTCTAACCCGGAAGAGATCTTCAGTCCAACGATCTCATCGTGGTTTCTAATCATTTCCATCAGAACCTTTTGTTGAATCACATACAGTAAGGGTGTCAGCGGGCACCCTTGCCTCAAAGACCTAGATAGTGTGAATGGTTCAAACTTCATTCCATTTACAATTACCGAAGCCTGGGAATCGAGATAGAGCATTTGAACCCAAAGACAATATTTTGGGTCAAATCCCCTTCTATTGAGACCTTCGAGTACAAATTTTCAATTGACTCTATCGTAGGCTTTTTCAAAATCAATAAGTAGGATAATCTCATCAGATTCCCGTGTCTTAATGATTTCGATGGACTGCATCATGGTAACCACATTGTCTAGAATTTGTCTACCATGAACAAATTCGGACTGGTCTGGGTGCACCATCTGAGGAGTAATTGTTGTGATTCTCCTTGCCAAGGTTTTTGCTAGGATCTTTCCAGAAGTGTTTAGAAGGGTGATGGGTCGCCAACTCCGGATATCCGCTTTATCATTTTTCTTATAGAGCAAGGATATCGCCCCTTCCATCATCCTTCTACCAAGTCTCTGTCCCTGCAACAGTTTGTTGAAGATGTCAAGTAAGATAGGACCGAAAGTATGCCAGAACTTTCTGAAAAATTCAGTAGGGAGACCGTCAGGACCAGGTCATTTGCCCAGAGCCATGCTGTACAGCGTACCAGAGAGTTCCTCTAATGAAATTTCCTTGTCCAGCTCTGTTCTGATGTTCTCTGGGATCAGGGGGGTAATCCACTGCCAAAGCATGGGTTCCTCCTCTTGTTCCACAAGGGGACTTGAAGGATCCTTCTCAGAAGTGAGGAGATGAGAGTAGAAAGAATGAACATACCTGCAGATACTCTCAGTGTCTCTAGCAGTAGGTTCATCCGGATCAAAGGGGTGTCTCATCTCTCTCATTGTACATTGTGTCCCTTTAGAGGAAGCCTTGGCAAATAAATCTTTGCACATACGGTCGTTCTGGACAATCTTGGAAACTGCAGAGTACTTGTTTCATTGTTCTTCACGCTGGATTTGAAAATTCTCCCACTCCCTATAAACTCTTTGTTTTCTCTCTATCCAATAGCACTGAGAATCGTCATTGCGTGCAATCTGGATTTCTACAACTGCAATCTTCTTTTTGAAATCTCCTTCCTTCTTTAGCCTGTCTTTGGCTAGATGTCTCTGTCGTACCACTCGCTCTCCTCAGAAAAATTGCCCAATTCTTGTTTCCATTCCTTCCAAAATTCCTTGATTCATTCAACCACCCCATCATCTTCTAGTACGCACAAATTCAGTCTAAAAAGATCCCTTTTTGTGACAATTGGTTTGGCCCCACTTATATCAATTGTCAAGGGTTGATGATCGGACATCGGATCGAAGTGTATTTCACAAGCTAATATTTTATCCCAAATTTGTCCAGTAATGAACCAGTAGTCAAGTCTTTTACTCACAGGTGAACCGGAGGCAGCAGACCGTGTGTACTCTATTTTCTCTGGGTACATTTTTCTGAACACGTCTATTAGGTTGTGATCACACAAGAAACCTGGTCCTTGCAATTTTTTACTTTCTGCACCATTCCTTTTCTGTGAGGAGGAGTCCAGTTGTGGATCAATTGCTATATTCCAGTCTCCGCCTATGACCAGATTAGGCGAATCCGGAATAAGATAGTCCAGTACTTCCATAAATAGGGATCTCTCTCTGTGATCTGAGAGGAGGTAAATAGACATAAATGTCCAAATTTCCCCTTCAATCAAGAGTTTCACCCAGATCCATCTCCCAAAGGAATCATTCGAACTGTCCACATATGTGCATTTCAGGTCTCTGTGTACTAAAATAGCAGTCCCATTCTTAGATCCACCTGCGGGGGACCACCACTGGTCCCCTGTCCACCACTGGTCCCCTGTCCACCATCCCTGAATGCCCTCGATCTTTTCCTAATTCAGTTTGCTTTCTTGTAATAGGATGACTTGCACCTTGTGTTGATGGATCCATGTCTTCAGCCTAACCTTCTTTCTTTTCCCGTTCTGATCTCCTAGGCCTCTGACATTCCATGATAACAATCTGATTCTGTTATTTTTCATTGTTCACTCCTTGGGAACCCCCTGTTTGGATAGGGTGAGAAGAATCAGATGCGACGTTCGTATCATGGACGGTACCCCATGGTAACTTAATTAGTTCCTTCAACTTCTTCGAACCCAGGTTGAATTGTTTCGGGATCTGCGCATTAATGCTTATAAGGCGCTCTGCACTAATACCATCCAAAATTTCAACCAGGGAAAGATCTGACTTGGCAACAATTCTGAGCCATTGAGTCGGGACCCAAATAAAGCCAGCATCTGCGATTTTGGCATCCATGCCTTGTGTAGGACGAACATTTATCAATGCTGAGACCACTATGTACATTTGACTTGATGACCCTTTTTGGATATCAGATTGAAATGTGCCATATCCTTGTATTGTTCTCACTTCGTACTGAGAGTTCACAAGATTCTTAGCCAAGGTAAGAATCGAAGAGAGAGTCGGTTGTTGATCGGATTTCCAGACCGGGAGGAGGAGGGGGCCTTGGGCCTGTGGGACTAACAACCATTGTGCCTCACCCGGATTGTCCCTGAAAATAATAGGGCATGATAAGAATTGGACTGGTGTGCCTTTCTGGATGAGATCCTGTGGGATGGTTTCCATCCCTTTATTCCTCGTTGAAACTGTGCTTTGTGATCCATTAGGATCAAGGGACCCAATGCCATCTTGGAGAGAAGCTTTCTCTCGCAACGTGGTAGCTTCAAACGAGGACACCATCTGCGAGACTCAACCTGTATGACCTCGAGGGCCTACTGTCGAATCCTCCTCATGAGCGGACTGGCTAGCGTTTCCATCGGGAATATCGTAGTCAGCCCTAGCGTACTTTGTCGGGGAAACCAGAAGGGTTTCTTTAACTGTTTCTGCCCCAATCCCTTGGACCCGGTTGGCAGAGATAGAAAGGTCTCTGTTTTTTCCTATGAGAAGGGATGCACGACCCCTGCCCATAACCTTGAACGCATCCAGATTCGATATCTTGCCTCTTCCTTGTGCCGGACTGGCAAGTGAACTTACAAAATGTAGCGGGGATGAAGGGACAGAACCAGATCCTCTACTTCTTCCTTCTTTCGGAATCCCGTTGTCTAGAGTTCTTGATAAAAAACCAGTTGAAACAGAATGTACGCAGGATCCGCTGATTGGGGTAGAATTGTTGTTGCCCTCATTTCCCATACCTGCAGGTAAGGGAAGATTCCTTGTTCCTTGGTTCGGCACATATTGCTCATGTAACGATGAGCGGGTATCCTGTAGCGGAGTTGTGCCCATAGCACCGCTTGCACCTGGTCCATTGCCCTCGGTAGCGCTGGGATCAGGTTGTCCTTGCCTTGGAGGGGGCGTGGATGGTTTGTCTGATGCAGGTGGGGGTGGAGGAGGGGGAGAAGAAGGAGGGGGAGGGGGGGGAGGAAGAGGCTCATCTTCGCCCCGATTACTGTCCGTTCCTTTGGAATTTTGGGTTGTAGGCTTACTATTCTGTCCCTTTTTGTTACGGGATGAATCTTTGGATTGCAGGCAATCCTTAGTATCGTGTCCGTACCACCGACAGCCCCTGCAATACGGACGAATAAGTGATCGGAAGAATAGAACTGCTCTGTGAAGTTATAGTACATTTGTCTCTGTAGGCTGGTAGCCACCTTATCCCCGGTCGTCAGCATCATTACTTAAAATGTATTCATTCATGAGCTTTTTCGATTAACTCGCTACCCCACCTGTTAAAAACAAATACAAGTGCAATGATGCTTCATCATCTCTTTGAAACTTTTTTTCCACACCTATTCCCTCAGAGTCTACGTTATACCACTAGTAATTAATAAGGGAGCAAGGATGTCAAGACTAGTGTAACTGTATTCACTGGTTTCGAAATTTTTGTGAACTGTTTCAATCCTTTTACAGTGATGCCGCACAATATGGAAGACTCCTTCGCCATTATGATGTTTGCAAATATGTTGCTAACTTTTTTCTGCCTACTCTACAATTTTTTTTTATCTTTACCCGCACCCCCCTTCTCGTCAAAAAATTTTCTTTGCTCGCAATATCAATAATAATCTCAGTTTTCCTTTTTATCTGTATGGCTATTCCTTTTTAACTAGTGACTCTCTTTTTTCCCAAAATCTTCCAACTCCTCGAAGACTCCTAAAACAACCAGACAATTAGCGTTGCGATAGTCAATTTCAAACATGAAATTTGGTTAAAAAAAAAAAAAAAACAATAAATGTAGTGTCATCCTTGTCTTTGAAAGCATCAGCATAACATTCTTTCAGACCAAACAAACCAATTTTGTTTTACTTTTCCATTTTCCCACGCAACCGAAGCAAAAAAAAAAAAAAAAAAAAAAAAAAAACACCACATATGGGGAGTAATCTTCAGCATTGCTAAATGCCTACACTGCCCCTTTGCGTAAAATATATATATATATATATACAGGGTTACCTGACCGAACGTTCGGGGCCAGCCCGGATACTGCAATCACGGCCGAAGGCTTTTTTTTTTTTTTTTTTAGAGAGTCCGACAATCCTGCTCCCCGTGTTCTACATTTTGCTGAAGTGCCCTCACTGAGGGCAAACTCGCACGAGTACTCCAAAAAATGTATGCAATTGCAATCATGGTCAAAGATTTTTTTTTGAGGGGGGACGTACAAATTGAGATGGACCAAAAAATTTGAAAACCTTTTGACGCTGCGACCCTGCCCCGAGCCCGCCTTTCACTTCTTGTGGCGACAAGTTATTTTGCTGCAAGGCTGAGGTCGTGTATTGGTGGTTTAAATGTGTTTAACACCTTACTCACAACAAGGTCTTTTGCGCTTATCTTTTGCGAGTTGGTCTATGTCTTCTCTCTACATATCCCTCTCTCTCTCTCACCCCTCCCTCTCATCTCTGTCAGCAACATCTGGTCTTGGATGATTCGCCTATCACTATCACGTTTCCGAATACACTCACCTAAGCCCTGCGCTTTAGGTATGCGTTCATGCATTCGTCTTCGACAATCACATAGTAACCAGGACTATGTCGTAGATTTTTTTTTTTTTTTTTTTTTTTTCTTACTATGCCGTAAATTAAGTATGATGATACCAAATTATCATAGTCTTAATCTACGGCAATCTCTCCGCCTCCTGAACAGCTTCAAATATCAAATCAAACAGTCTAAATCAGTGGTAATATTCTTCCAGTCAGTGGCATATAATTTCCCAACCGTCCACTTCCCCTCTCTCTCTCTCTCAGAGTCTCTCTTAGCAAATCCTCGAGTCCCCTCTGGACACCAAACACTACATAGACCAAAAGGGGAACAAATATTGGGCCGTCCTCTCCTTTTTTTTCTTCCTTCAAAGAACTAGAAAGTAGCTAGAACAGGTACTAGAAAGAGGACGGTTGTAGAACAGGACTGTCACAGCGTCGCCCACCCTCTGAACATGCACAGATTCACAAAAACAGATGTTTCATGTTTTTTTTTTTTTTTTTTTTTTTTTTTTTTTTT
>BFEA01000477.1:1051603-1061607 GCA_003427395.1 Chara braunii
AATCGAAATGCCATTCGGGAAAAGGTCGTGAATGCCACGTTTGTAGTGTGATCGCATAGGGGAGGGGGGTTGATCTCCCTCTCCCCTTTTTTTTTTCTGAAATCCATAGTTTGTATTGCTTGCAACTAGGAAATGTCATTCGGGAAAAGGTCCTGAATGCCACGTGTGTTGTGTGATCGCACAGGGGAGGGGGGTTGATCTCCCTCTCCCCCTTTTTTTTTTTCGAAATCCATAGTTTCTGTTGCTTGCAAAATCGAAATGCCATTCGGGAAAAGGTCGTCAATGCCTCGTTCTGTTGCTTGCAAAATCGAAATGCCATTCGGGAAAAGGTCGTCAATGCCACGTTTGTAGTGTGAGAGAGAGTAAGGGGGTCCGAGAGAGTAAGGGGGTCCAAGAGAGTAAGGGGGTCCGCCCCTCCCCCGCCCTCTCGCAGCACCGATGGGGGTCCGGCGTTCCCGGAAAGACGGACACCCCCCGGTGCCACGGGAGAGTAAAGGGGTCCGTCTCTTCCCCGCCCTCTCGCAGCACCGAGGTGGGGTCCGGCGTTCCCGGAACGCCAGACCCCCCCTGGTGCCGCGGGATAGTAAAGGGGTCGGTCCCTTCCCCTCCCTCTCGCAGCACCGGGGGGGGGTCCGGCGTTCTGGGAACGCCGGACCCCCCCTCGGTGCTGCGAGACGGCGGGGGAGGGACGAAACCCTTTACTCCCCTGCAGCACCGAAGGGGGTCCGGCGTTCCCGGAACGCCGGACGACCCCCCCCCCCCCCCCGTGCTGCAAGATGGAGGGGAAGGGACGGGCCCCTTTATTCTCCCGCGGCATCGGGCCCCCCCCCCCCCCCCCCGGTGTTGCGAGAGGGCGGGGAAGAGACGGACCCCTTTACTCTCCCGCGGCACTGGGGGGGTGTCCAGCGTTCCGGGAACGCCGGACCCCCATCAGTGCTGCGAGAGGGCGGGGGAGGGACGGACCCCCTTACTCTCTCGCAGCACAGAGGTGGGTCCAGCGTTCCCGGAACGCCGGATCCTCCCTGGTGCTGCGAGAGGGCGGGCGAGGGACGGATCCCTTTACTCTCCCGCGGCACCGACGGGGGGGGGGGGTTCGGCGTTCCGGGAACGCCGGACCCCCCTCGGTGCTGCGAGAGGGCGGGGGAGGGACGGGTCCCCTTACTCTCTCGCAGCACCGAGGTGTGTCCGCGGTTCCGGGAACACCGGACCCCCCTCGATGCTGTGAGAGGGAGGGGGAGGGACGGAGATGAAACGCCGAGGGGGTCCGGCGTTCCTGGGACGGCAGACCCCCTCGGGGATGCGGGCGAGGGAGGGGTCCGGCCAACCCCGTGCCGACAGGCACGCTGGTGGGGTCTGCTATTTTGGGGACGCGAGACCCGCACACACAATGGCCATGGGGTCCGGCGTTCTTGGAACGCCAGACCCGCTACGCGGGCCGGAAGCGAAGGGGTCCGTCGAACTCCCATGCCGCAATGAATGCTTCTTCATGTCACTTAGTTTTGTTCTCTTGTTGTCTTTTTCTGCGCGACCCTTCAGGAATATCAGCTTCGGGCTCCGCCCCCGAAAAACGGTTATACGGCATGTCTAAGCTCTACCACAACAAACCATGGGCTCTTGATTGGGTCGGAGGCCTTCATACACCGGGTTGCGGAGCCGTTGTCTTCTTGAGCGATGACAACGGCCTGAGTTGGTACTCCTGTGGAGGGGTGGAGAAATCGGAAGCAGGGAGGTTTACCTACGATGGCAGGAAGTTTAGGACCTTCTTCCTTACGTCTGTCTATGACAGAAGGGGGAAAAACTCGGTCAAGGAAGACAAGAAGGTGTCTCTTGACCATCGACTCTTCCAAGGATATGGGGTCAAGGCTTTGTCGATGAAAGCGTTTGACGTGCGCGGGAACGGAACGGAGTTCCAAATGCTGGATCTGGAAAAGTTTCTCTCCAAAACCAATGGTTACCGCGTGACTGGGTCCCTGCCCGTCGTCGACAGTGCTTTCATGCTCAGCAGGCCTTTGGTCTAGTTCAACAGCCCGACGGACCAACTCGCAACTTTCGTTATGCGATACAGGGAAGAGTTCGCGAGGCTACTTGTTGCCCAGCAAGTTGACCGTGTTTTCGTGCCGATTGACGCCCCGTCTTCGTCGGCTGCGGGGCCCAAATGGCGCCAGGATCAGCCGGCCAGAGCGGGTTGAAAGAGGAAGCAATTTGCGACTGCCCCGTCTTCGTCGGCTGCGGTTGTCCAGGCTCTGCCCGCTCCGGTTCCGCCCTCGGATCGGCAAGGTCACGATGAGGCCGAGCAGTCCAGCGAGGCCACAGACTACGACGACGGAGCTGTGAGGTATCAGGCTGGTTCCCAACATCGTTCCCGGGGAGGTGCAGGTGCCTTTGATGACGAGGAATGCGAGGGCCAAGATGGGGAGGGCAGTGGTTGGGATGGGGAGGGCGGTGGTGAGGAGGGGGAGGGCGGTGGTGAGGGGGACGACGGTAACGAAGGAGATGCTGAAGGTGAGGACGATGATATGGACGAGGAGAGAGACGATGTTGGTGAGGAAGTTGAAGACAATCACTCCTCCCAATTTCAGCGTCGCCACCAGAATGAATCGCGGGGGCGCCGTGAGGATGACGCCTGCCGTGTCGGTGACGCGGTCGATGCTGGTAGCCAGCTTGCGGCCTCCCGCAGAATGTCGCATTCCGTTAACTAGACGAAGGATGGGAGAGACGAACCTGGCTCACGGGGAAAGAGAAAGAGGGAAGAAGCGTCGACCTCTCCTGCGAGTCGAACAAAACAGGCGAGGGCCGACGCCGTCAATGAAGCTCGCGGAGCGTTGACGGCATCCCATGAAGTGCGGGCTCCTCGGAAAACTGGTGGGGGGAGGCGAAGTGGCAGTCGTGGCGGCGAAAGGCTCGCAGAGGTCCAGGGCACCTGAGCTGCGGGACTCGGGGGATGGGGGCGAGGGGGTGGGGCCTCGCATGCCCGAAGACATTGAAGAGCTGGTTCAGCACGTCGCGCCCCTCGACACGACACGATGTTTCTTCCTTGAATACGACGAACAGGGCTTCGCCAGGCAAGACGTCCATGTTGTTAACGTCGACGTTAATAGGATCAAACCCATTCCCCGTAGGAGGATCCTTTTAACCACCGTTCGTTGTCTGAGAACATAGTGAGAAGCATCGAGAGTGCCATAGAAAGCTCCATAAGTGCTGACCCGGGGGTGTGGGATAGACCTGAGCTCGTTCTTGCACCGGTTGACCCCGACGTCATCGTCGACGGGCAGGGAAGGCGAATCACGCCAGACGAGTTCTTCCAAAGAGACTCTACAGAGTTCGACTTGTACGCTGTCTGCGGTCAGCATACTGCCAAGGCCATGAAACGGTTGGTTGCAAAGGACTCCCCCGCGGTCAAAGTCTACGGCCTCCGCGCGTACTCCAAAGTGCGAGTCGTCTTTTTCGACGATGACCACACACGCGGGTACTTCAATGTCTCCCTCTTCGACCTCTTCGACAACACACGGGAGAATAGCGCCATGATGTTATCCTTCCAGGACGCTGTGTGTGATATGAGGCAATGGTGGATCGACAACAACAGGATCGGGGCACCCAAAGCTAAGGTCATCTAGAAGGATGCCGTCGCCATTGCGCATCAGAAAAAGTGACAGAACTTCTTGAGGGCCTGCATGGGGAACGCGTGCGACAAGGCGTTTGTGAAACAGGCACTCGACAACGAATACAGCAAGGATTGGAGTAACAAACTCCGGGGGTACCTGAACCTCGCCACGTCCACCCGCACGGTTTGGCCACTGGTGGAGAAGTTCTTCGCGATGTTCGAGGAGGGTAAGCTGCCAATCGGCGTCGGCAAGATCCCACTTGAGATGTCGGGGAGGATGGAGGGGCGCCTGCCCGGCCCGTACACTGATGAGAGAAAGGGACAACGGACTTTGTACCACTGCATATATGCGAGAGATGGTCCCAAGGGCTCCACCGAGTCCTGGAAGGATTTGTGTCCTACGTACTTCAAGAACTTCGGGGACATTACATGCTGCGCGAGAGAAGTCGCGCTACTCCTGCTCATGTTGGGGAAAGTGGTGGCAACAAAAGTGAGAGTCACGCCTCCGAGGGTGAACACAGAGTGCCTCATCGACATTATGCGCAAGGAGAGATACATGGTCCGCATGTTCAACTACGTCGTGTTTCGCGCCGAGGGAACGGCAGAGGATGAGTGGAACGACGACTTCTTCATGTCGTACAAGGACCTGGAAGAGAGGTATGCCTCAAACGGGCTATGCGCAAATGAATGGGAGAAGGAACGGGAGAAGCTGCATAGCAACTTAGTGAAGACGATCCCTCGGCGACTTGGAGGAGTGGAGGAGGCAAGGCAAGGTGCGGGCTTGGGGCTTACAGAAGTGATGTACAAGGAGGCTCCGTTTCACTTCAAGGTATTTATATACATCGCGATTGATAAGCTCAATATGCTTCGAGCAGAGGTGAAACGGATCGCCTCCAGTGCACGCCATATTGTATGGGACTAACTCGGCAGGCAGACCACATTGCTTCCTGTATGCATGCGGTCAAAGGTGGTTATGGCGGCGCCCGTCGACATCGTCGCCGCCGCACAAAAAATGGCATGCAGGGCCGCCATCGTGGACATCTCGGCCGCGAATTTCAGCAGTCCATGGACCTCGCTGGACTTCAATGCACTGTACGCAATGATGGCGAAGTGTTGTGGTCCAAATTGGGTCCTCTTCTTCTTTGCACCGCAAAATGTCCAAAGTGATGTCTTGCGTCAATTGTACCGTTGGGAGGACATCGAGATCATCCTCGGGTCATGGAAACGCGTGGACAGGCCGCTGAGCGACGTCACAAGGTACGGCAACATCGCTACGATCAGTCGGGACCTGATGACCATCATGCTGCACGCTGAAGGAGGGGATCTGAAAAACGTAACTGTCGCACCCCGACTTCACAACGATCTCACCGAAATGCATACTGTGGAGGAAAAGTTCGGGAAGTGTCTCGGAAGACACGGTGGCGTCGAATGTGACGAAAGTGCCGCATATTCAATTTGGGAGCGAGAACCCAGCAAGTTGCGGAAGTTGTGCAGTTCATTCGTTGGAGAGGCGGAAGGTGTGCTTTTGCTGGGTAGGGCGCACGCGGGTCTTGTATGGAAGTTCTTGCTTGCAGGTAATAATGTCATTGCCTGTGATGAGTCGGCCAAGGACATTGCATGCTTGACAAAGTTCATCGACATACTTATCAAGGATGGGAGATTCGAGTGCCGTCTCGAGAAGCCGCGTGCCACACATTGCACAAACAGGGATATGTACCACAAGTTGGGACCGAAGAGACTGAAGGTGTGGGAATACCTGTTCCGCGATGCGCCGGATGGACGCCTTGATGGGGGATACATATATAGGAAAGCCAAGGTGACCGAGACCCTCAAACATTATCACGGTACTCTAACTGGCGCCTTTGAGACATTCGTTGCTCGATGCGAGATCTTGAGGTTTGATCTTCACAAAGATAAACTGACGTTTAAAGACTATGCAGACCTCGCTAAATCGGGTGAAGGCTTTAACCCCGTCGACAGCGAGGAAGACTCGTCGGACTCCGACCTCGAGATCGAAAATGACACCAATGCGACCGGGTGGTGTGGGCAGTCCGCTGCCATGGAGCACGTCGTCAAGGGATATGGACCGGGTCAATCAGAGGGATGCTCGGACCTGCCACCTGCGAACAGTGTGGCCTCGGGTGTGGACCAGGTTCTGTGTACGCCTGTGGAAGACGACTAAGACGATGACCTTGATATTCTTGCTCAGCCAACGAAGCTGGCGCCGGGCGATCCGATTCCTCCCAGATTTTGTGCGAACCCAAACACAGTGTATTTCTTGGATGACAAATACGCCTGCACTAGTGAGGACAAGTGGGGCCATGATATCATTTGGCATGACAGCATTTTCGAGTCATGTATCCAAGGCGGGGAGTGGAAAATGGCGGTGAAGTATATCTCGAAGGGCTGGAAACCGTTTTTCCGCATGGGAAAGGACAGTTGGCTGAAGACGACGGAGCAATCAATACTGTACCGCTATCGGAAAGAGAACTCCAAGGAGGGTGAAACATCCATCGCAGCAAAGGCGAAACAATTGTTCGACGCCTTGGGAGCCACTCGACAGTTAGAGTACTCACACAAGTCTTACGAGCTGCAGCCGAGCCCCTCGTACGGCAAGATTGATTGGAAGGTCGAGCGCGCCGCCGCGCTCGAGAGCATGGACGTGGACTCCCGAGAAGATGTCGCCCCTGTGCCCGAGGTGGCCACAGGGAACACGATGGGTGAACAAAGGGAAGATGGCGGGACGACGTTGGGCGTGAAACCTCCGTTGCCAGAGGCGGGTAACATGCCCGCAGGCAAAAACACCATCAGAGTCATCTCTGTCGCAACGGGGGATACATCTCAAGGTGAACGAGTGTCACTCGACAAGCCGGCGGATGCGGGCGCCACATACGGGAGTCTCCTCGGGACAGGTGCGGCGCTGGCAGGCACATCGGAGATAGAGTGAGAGTCCACTGCTGGGATGGGCGTCACGGGGATGTCGTTGCATCCGCCCACATGCACTAGCAAAGGTGACGCACACTGTACAACACCACCATAGGGAGGGGCCACAGGGGATTACGGGAATGGGGGGAATGCAGGGGGGTCTCCACATTCTCGCAATACTGAGGACATGACGACGGACGATGAGGACGGGGTAGAAGGCGGAAAGGGCCTGAGCGATCCCACACGTGCAGAAAATGAGGGGTGCGATAGGGAATGAATTTGAGGGGAATCCTCTTCGCGGGGAAATTTAATGTTTTCGTGTGTGTGCTCATTTGTTTGAAATCTAGGTTTGTGGGTGGAATTTGTTCCTGTATACAATCGACATGAAGACTCATTAGTTTTTAATTTTTGGGATTTGGCCTTTTAATTGTTGACAAAAAAATTGTGTGGTGAACAAGTGTGTGTGTATCTCTCTATATTCGTCGATATGCAGCGTTGCGTATATGCATGTATGTCGTTGGGGTACGGTGATGAAAGGGGGCAGGTGTCTAGATTGATTGGTCGCGAACATCAATGTCGTCCATCTAAGTGTAAGATTAGCGAAACATTGATGACGTATCTTGAATACAGCATTTCCGTTGCTCATGTTATGCTAAGGCAGTTGTCCATGTACAAGTATCTCAACTCCATTCCCTCCCCGTTTTTTACACCGCCTCGGCCACCGTTTCTTACTTTCCTGTAAGGACGACCATTTTTTACACCCCTGTCCGCCTCGGTCAACGTTGTTTACACCGCCCGTCGATGTCGTATTCGTCATGGTGGTCATGTGCAGTGCAAATTACAACAACAGATACAAGAAAGTGCAAAAGAGGGTGGACAATGCGCCTCACAACATCATCTTTATCAGAGAAGGAGATGAAAGCACTCTCACATGTATGCCGGGAGTACGGGAAAAGGTTCCCAATAGCGAGCACACACAATCACAGGACGAACGAATTATTGAAGCTAACGCGAGACGAATTTTTTTTACTAGTCGACGAGCGGAACTGGTTAAATGACAACGTCGTCAACTTCTACCTGAACCTCATCGCACTAGACAACTGGTGTAGAATCACACACGTAGAATGCGACGCCGAGAACAAAACCGTGATTAGAATCGGAACGGGTCGCATTCCTAGAATATCAGTGCTTTGCTCGTTTTTCTTCGCTAGACTTTTCGACAGCGAAATGAGACATGAACAGCGAGAGGTGCAGCACTGGTCGAATGACATCATAATAAGTGACATGGATTTGATAATTGCCCCTTTCCATATCGCACACACGAACTACTGGACCCTCGTTGTGGCAAACTTCAGGAGGAGGAAATTCGAATTTTATGACTCCCTCAGCCGCGACAAACAATTGGCAGCCAAAGTGACCGGCAGATTTGCAAAGTTTTTGTTTGAAAGATCGATTCAGCAAGGCAAAGAGGTGGACACGAAACCATTTAATCACATATGGACCATAGAGGGCGTCCCGAAACAACGTGACACTAGCTCGTGCGGGGTCTTCATGCTCGCATACGCATCGCTATTGGCAAGGGGTCACCTTCCGCCTTTCTCTTTCACCGCTGATGACATACCCGCAATACGTCATCGAATGGCTTTGGACACAGTGGCTCGTGAGTAGTATGTACTTGTTGCTGCATATTGTGATTACATGCGGATTGATGTGGGTAACATTAAATTGTTTGTCACGGAAACAGTCTATACAAGATGACAAACATTGCTCCAGGTCCCTGCCCCTTACCCCTTTCTTTTACCCCTTATCCCTTACCCCCAAACCCTAAACCCCTTACCCCTTACCCCTTACCCCTTACCCTTGCATGTATACCTATACCCCAAATTCAAATGCATTTTTGACCCTAAATCACCACGGAAATGACAATTTAAATTTCGTTCAAAAAATATAAGATGTCCGTTTTGACGAAATCGCTGTTAAATCGAGAAATGGTCCAAAATTTTCAAAAAAAAAAACAATAAAACCCCAAAGGTCACTGAGGCATTTCATACAAAAAAGTCTATCCGCAGCAAAGCGTTAACCTGTTGTCCTCTCACTGTTGTTGTAGGATAGCTGCTGCTATCCTATGTGACCAAGAGTGGCTGCAGTTATCCTCGAGTTGCGATGGCACTTGGTACCACAGAGACACGGGGATATATATATATATATATATATCGTCACGAACAGAACTGCCAGAGAGAGAGAAGAGGACAACAAATATATATATATATTTATATATATATATATATTCTGTTTGTGATGATATATATATATATATGTATATATTTTTTTTCTCAAATTAATTTGAAGATAATAAGAGATTTTTTTTTTAATTAAATTCTTGTCCATGATATTTCTGCTTGATAAGGAATATGAATATATATATATCGTCACAAACAGAACTTCCCGGTAAACTGTAGGCAGAGAGAGAGAAGAGGACAACAAACGAGGGGCTGTGACAAACTGTTTCGTCGGAGTTTCACCGACTCATCAAGAGGCTGAACCCTCAACAGTCTGTAAAATTCCCTCACTGATTACACTGTAAATGATAATCTACCTTAATCAAAATCAAAGTAGACTATCACTCACCCATATACAGGGTAACCAGCGTTCAGGACGGCGGAACGCCCGAACCCGAACGCCCGAACGTATGGGACCTCTTGGGGATGCGTTCGGCCGTTTGGGCCAAACACGAACCTCAAAAAAAAAAAAAAAAAAAAAAAAACCTCAAAAAACGATATGTTATGGAGAAAAATAGGTTAAACAAGATTTGCCTGAGTATTACATCCGAATTCCTTACAAAATTTGAAATAAAGATAAAATACGGAAAACAAATACTAATAATAAAAATAAATTAAAAAAAAAAAGAATTAAATGTAATGAGTGCGCGAGCATGTTTTCGACACCGCCATGTTTGGCGATTTTTCTTTTTTTTTTCGGCAAGGCCTAATGCCCTGAAAATGTACAGATGTGTACTTCACATAACACAAAACCCACTGAAAAAGTTTCAAAAAATCATAAAATTGTTTAGACCCCGAACTAAAGTGAAAACAAAAAGTAAAAAGTGAAAAAATATGTGGGCGAGCACGTTTTGACACCGCCATCTTTGGCGATTTTTTAATTCTTATTTGGCTTAGCCAAATGACTTCAAAATTTACAGGCATGTACCTCATGCCATAGAGAACTCACAAAACAAAATTCAGAAAACAATTATTATTTTTAGGCCCCAAAATAATTTTTGGCGGGGGCCGAACGCTGTCGGGTTCGGACCCAGTACGGGACCCCGAAAGCCCGTATGTACGGAGGTCTTCCCGGGGACCTCCGTACGTACGGGCTGGTGACCTATATATATATATATATATATATATATCGTCACAAATAGAACTGCCCGGTAAACCGTAGGCAGAGAGAGAGAAGAGGACAACAAACGAGGGGCTGT